>CM068373.1:122906580-123211580 GCA_034769895.1 Magicicada septendecula
AACTTAATTTAACTTTTAGTATCTGTGAAGCTTTATAATATAAGCACTACTTGCTACTACAAATATTTTTGTCGTATGACATACTACATTTTACAAAGTGACTATTATTAAAGTCTTTTATATTGTTATTTAAACTGTCTTTTACAAATCATCTTTTTTGAATGGTAATTAACCACGGAAGACAAGTCTCCGTGTCACCTGTGATATCCTGAAGTTTACTCCGTGTCCTGGTCCTTGGTCCTTGGGGTGTCCACAGATGGTTGATCTTTATTGTAGTTTACTTTCCTGCTGAAGTTCCTGAAGTGATTCGGTAATTATGAAGCTGGTATGCTGTTCTTCAGAAGTCTGATAGCTAAGCATCTTTAGTAGTATAACTCGAGTAAATGTTTTTGTTTGCCACAGAAATGCACGTCACATCGTTATTTATAAAAGGTTCTCACTTTTGGTACCTCGTACCTTTTTAATTTAAACAAACATTGAGATCTTACACTTAGTCAATAGATATGTCATCCCTCACACTTATTTATTCCTTTTTGTTTTAATAGATTACATGTTTACTTTATAACACACTAATTTACCGCTACATTCCTCTGCACATTGTTAAACCTGCACACTAAAATAAACAGATATTGTCGTACTTTGGCGCATGGTTCAGGCCTGTAGTGTTTACTACGAGAACGCTTCATCTCGACTGATTTACTATGTTAGGACAGGTAAGTTAACTGCGCGGAGTTCACGCATCACCATAAAATAGTTCCACCTTTATTTGATATTTACGGTATTAATGTTTGACCTTTTAATTATCCAAAGATATGCTTTACTTCAGAATTAATTATAGTATACTACTGTGTTGTTGTTTATTTATTTATTTAATTTCAAATTTACAAGTATTATTAGTTTAGTTTACGGGTCGGTATGCAAGTTGGTTCCGGTTATCGCATGTCAATGCATGGTAAATTATTAAAGGGTTTCTTTACTTTTACACTCGCGTTCCTTTTTGTCTTTTTAAATTTCCTTATTTTAAAAACGTCACAGTAGTAGTAGTAGTAGTAGTAGTAGTAGTAGTAGTAGCAGCAGCAGCAGCAGCAGCAGTAGTCAGTGATATAACTACGGGGGCTCAGGGGGGCAATACCAGCCTTTTTCGTTAAAAGTTTTGTAATAAGGTTAGTGAAATTCCACGATCACTTAACGTACATCTATTTCTACACCAGTTGCAAGTGTTAAAATGAGGCTGAGAATTAATTTCAGTAATAATAGGTAGTACTGTTCTCTAAATACCGGGCTGTTAGGCCGGGACCCCTGTTGGGTCGGTTGCTGTAAATTCTCGACTTTGTCGGACAACGTTTCGTATCACACCCTCGGTGATCTTCTTCAGACCGCGAAAAAGCGACAGTGTTACGAAAACAGTTATGGCAGATCTTAGGCCGAACGATACCCGACACTTTTTTCGGGTAAAAGCAACAGCTTACCTCGGCAACCAATCACAGAGCCTCGACGTGGTCGCGTTCCAATAGACGACGATGTCGACGAAGAATTGGAGAACGTTTCCGACGATGTGGAGAATTTACAGCATAATTCGACGTCGAGACCACACCCATAATTTTGAGAATATTGACATCAGCCGTATAAGCTTAAGACAAAAAGAAAGGAATTACAATGTTTGTAAGTTAATAAAATAAAGTTACTTTTCTTAAAATGGAAATACTCAAATTTGGTAAATAACGTAGGTTTTTGCAACCTTAGAAAACAACTAGGTGCGCGTCAGGAAACGAAGGCAGAGCTTACTCATCTACTACACATAGTACTTTCCTTTACAAGGTTGTCTATGTCGTGTCCTCTAGTATGACATCTCTATGGACATGTAAACTATCAGTTCCTTGACTTTAATTCGGAAAAATTAGAAGAGTATATTACAACATTTTTATACAACACTAAGTAATTTGACAGATAGTTGCTCAAAACGTTGTTGGGACAACATCCTTAAATTAAAATGTAAAGAAGTAATAAAACCGGGGTTTTCAAAATATCTTCAGAAAACTCACTTTCACAAGATTTAATAAGAATACAAATTTAGAAATAAAATGATTCCTAATAAGATGAGATTTATTTCCTTTAATCGTCGTCGTCGTCATACTTTACGGCTTAGGCTAGCAGCTGTTCCAGTCTCAGTGGAAGTGATCCAACCATCGCTTACGGGGTATTCCCACACTTCTCTGTGAGTCGTCGTCGTCGTCATCCTTTACGGCTTAGGCTAGCAGTCTGTTCCAGTTTCAGTGGAAGTGATCCAACCATCGCTTACGGGTTATTCCCACACTTCTCTGTGAGTCGTCGTCGTCGTCATCCTTTACGGCTTAGGCTAGAAGCCTGTTCCAGTCTCAGTGGAAGTGATCCAACCATCGCTTACGGGGTATTCCCACACTTCTCTGTGAGTCGTCGTCGTCGTCATCCTTTACGGCTTAGGCTAGCAGCCTGTTCCAGTTTCAGTGGAAGTGATCCAACCATCGCTTACGGGTTATTCCCACACTTCTCTGTGAGTCGTCGTCGTCGTCATCCTTTACGGCTTAGGCTAGAAGCCTGTTCCAGTCTCAGTGGAAGTGATCCAACCATCGCTTACGGGTTATTCCCACACTTCTCTGTGAGTCGTCGTCGTCGTCATCCTTTACGGCTTAGGCTAGCAGGCTGTTCCAGTCTCAGTAGAAGTGATCCAACCATCGCTTACGGGGTATTCCCACACTTCTCTGTGAGTCGTCGTCGTCGTCATCCTTTACGGCTTAGGCTAGCAGCCTGTTCCAGTTTCAGTGGAAGTGATCCAACCATCGCTTACGGGTTATTCCCACACTTCTCTGTGAGTCGTCGTCGTCGTCATCCTTTACGGCTTAGGCTAGCAGCCTGTTCCAGTCTCAGTGGAAGAGATCCAACCATCTCTTACGGGGTATTCCCACACTTCTCTGTGAGTCGTCGTCGTCGTCATCCTTTACAGGTTAGGCTAGCAGCCTGTTCCAGTCTCAGTGGAAGTGATCCAACCATCGCTTACGGGGTATTCCCACACTTCTCTGTGAGTCGTCGTCGTCATCCTTTACGGCTTAGGCTAGCAGGCTGTTCCAGTCTCAGTGGAAGTGATCCAACCATCGCTTACGGGGTATTCCCACACTTCTCTGTGAGTCGTCGTCGTCGTCATCCTTTACGGCTTAGGCTAGCAGCCTGTTCCAGTCTCAGTGGAAGTGATCCAACCATCGCTTACGGGGTATTCCCACACTTCTCTGTGAGTCGTCGTCGTCGTCATCCTTTACGGCTTAGGCTAGCAGGCTGTTCCAGTCTCAGTGGAAGTGATCCAACCATCTCTTACGGGGTATTCCCACACTTCTCTGTGAGTCGTCGTCGTCGTCATCCTTTACGGCTTAGGCTAGCAGCCTGTTCCAGTCTCAGTGGAAGTGATCCAACCATCGCTTACGGGGTATTCCCACACTTCTCTGTGAGTCGTCGTCGTCGTCATCCTTTACGGCTTAGGCTAGCAGGCTGTTCCAGTCTCAGTGGAAGTGATCCAACCATCGCTTACGGGGTATTCCCACACTTCTCTGTGAGTCGTCGTCGTCGTCATCCTTTACGGCTTAGGCTAGCAGCCTGTTCCAGTCTCAGTGGAAGTGATCCAACCATCGCTTACGGGGTATTCCCACACTTCTCTGTGAGTCGTCGTCGTCGTCATCCTTTACGGCTTAGGCTAGCAGGCTGTTCCAGTCTCAGTGGAAGTGATCCAACCATCGCTTACGGGGTATTCCCACACTTCTCTGTGAGTCGTCGTCGTCGTCATCCTTTACGGCTTAGGCTAGCAGCCTGTTCCAGTCTCAGTGGAAGTGATCCAACCATCGCTTGCAGGGTATTCCCACACTTCTCTGTGAGTCGTCGTCGTCGTCATCCTTTACGGCTTAGGCTAGCAGCCTGTTCCAGTCTCAGTGGAAGTGATCCAACCATCGCTTACGGGGTATTCCCACACTTCTCTGTGAGTCGTCGTCGTCGTCATCCTTTACGGCTTAGGCTAGCAGGCTGTTCCAGTCTCAGTGGAAGTGATCCAACCATCTCTTACGGGGTATTCCCACACTTCTCTGTGAGTCGTCGTCGTCGTCATCCTTTACGGCTTAGGCTAGCAGCCTGTTCCAGTCTCAGTGGAAGTGATCCAACCATCGCTTACGGGGTATTCCCACACTTCTCTGTGAGTCGTCGTCGTCGTCATCCTTTACGGCTTAGGCTAGCAGGCTGTTCCAGTCTCAGTGGAAGTGATCCAACCATCGCTTACGGGGTATTCCCACACTTCTCTGTGAGTCGTCGTCGTCGTCATCCTTTACGGCTTAGGCTAGCAGCCTGTTCCAGTCTCAGTGGAAGTGATCCAACCATCGCTTTCCATATCCTTACGGCATCATCCATATAGATATTAAATAAAAAAGGAGAAAGACTGCAATCCTGTCGAACGCCTTGGGTTATTCCAATGGGCTCTGTTAGTTTTTATCCGTATCTGCGTTCCATTATATAAACTTTTAATTACCTTTATTAAATGAATATGGTATCCCCTTCTCTTCATTATTCTCCATAATGTTGCTATATCCAACATAATAAAAGTTGGTATAATAAAATAAGTTTTATAGATAATTATATGGGAAGACTCACGAATATCTCATTTGCCTTAAGGAAAATGGGGAGTTAAACTTTCAACTAGTCTCATCTCCCCCCCTCCCGGAAGCAGCTCCTAGTTACACCTCTGAACGGAATATACAGTGGAACCTCACTATTTCGTCACCCACTAATTCGTCTCCCTCTGCAACTCGTTGCCTACTCAAGCTTTTTTTCTTTTTCTTTATTAACAAGCGAGTAACATATACGCTCTGATCATTTCCAGGGTAAACCAGAAACGTGCTGATTGTGGCCGGGATTCCAATAATAGCCAGGAGGACGGATTTCTGAAGGTACTGGTTCGGAGAGTGGGTATTTCGTACTTGTGTACACGGCGCAATAAGTGCTGTGACGTGTTGTTGCAGCGTATCCGTTTCCGAAAATTCAGTCGGATTGCTGATGCCTGGCGAAGTATTCCGGAAAACACTCTAAAATCTTCCTTCAATAAGTTACGGCCATCTGAATTACAACCAGCGCCTACAGAAAAAAAGGTCTTGACCATACATCGGAACTGTTAGATATCTGCCAATCGCTGCCAGTATTTAACAGTTTGGACGAAGACGACGTCAAAAATTGGTGTGAAATAGACTTTACGGGATGTAGGCTGCGAAATGCTTAGTGACGATGAAATTGTTACATACGTATCCACGGAACTTGCCCACAATCATTAAACTTTTTTTTTGCAATTACAGTGCTTTATTCGTTCGAGTTTGAAACTTTCCAGCAATAAATATGTTCTTGCATAACATTAGTACTGTACATTGCTAGTGTTGTAATAAAACATTTTATGTTGTCGGTGACGAATTAGTGAGGTTCTACTGTACTTTTATCATATCTATGCAAACATTTGTTGCTACATTTATTTTCTTGACACGTAAATGAAGTACTACGGCACTACAATGCAAAGTATTGATTGTACCTTTTTCATTTATACATTAACTTTGTTCTTGTTTAGTAAACGTTGTCAGTTCTCAATTCATATATTTTAATTGTTTAAATTCATTTAGCATTTATTTCTATTACAGAAGCGACTTCATTTATTTGTAGTTATATAAGCCACATTTATTTGGGTGAAGTGCGTTCTATTGTTGGTTCCCCTTGTTTTAAATGAACTTCACCAAATGAACACTAACCTAAAAGTTAAAATAATGAACATGTTGATAAATAAAGAAATAACAAAATGTTACAGAAATGTAATGTTCCAGGATTTGAAGAGAGTGGGTGAAAAACGACCTGCTGATTGGATCCATTGTGGAAAGAATAAGCAATATAGTTAGTCACCTGCTGTGACATTTGAACTGGTTCTCTAATGTGATCGAGGGCGCAGTGTGAGGGAAAGGCCCAGACATGGTGGAAAAGTAATCAGAAGGTATGTGATGACCAAGAGACTGCCTACGGAAAACAAGAAGCTGCAAGCCCACCTACCTCTGGGTTGAGCAGAAGAAGAAAAGAAGAAGCCGTATTCAGAGTATGATATTAATAAAATAATAATTGGTCTTACAACCACAAAGTTAAAAACAAATGTGTGTGTGTGGGCGCGCAATTAAAACCTTTCCATGTATATTCGTCCATGGTCTTTAAAGGTAAATATCCAGTGAGGACTAAGATAGTTATAAACAACGGCACTTCAGAAGAAGTGAGCCGTTTCAAATATCTCGGCTGTGCAGTAAGCTATGACTCTGAATATGATATAAGAGAGAAGATAAATAAATTTAGGAATATTTGTGGTACGCCTCAGAGAAAGCTTAGAAATAAAACAAGACACACCACAAGGATTAAATTTTATAAGATAATTGCAATACCCACATCGATGTATGCGAGTGAGGAATGGGGCAAGATTCAGAGCGCTGAAATGCAGTTTCTTCGAATTACTTTAAATTATACATTGCAAGACAGAATAAGGAATGAGGATATCAGAGCAGAACTCGAAATAAAGGACATATATGAAATTATTTCAATTTATAGAAGACAATGGTGGGCTCATTTGCAAAGGATGAGAGAGGATCGATTGCCGAAAGCGGCACTGAACTATAAAGCCATTGGTAGAAGAGACGTGGGTTGTCCGAGGATGAGATGGGTGTCGGAACAGGTTTATATAACCTAATCCTTGAAGAGGAAAAGAAGAAGAAGAAGAAGAAGAAGAAGAAGAAGAAGAAGAAGAAGAAGAAGAAGAAGAAGAAGAAGAAGAAGAAGATGTATATTCGTTAATCTGGTAAGGGAGCGCTGCCACCCACTCGGGTTTCCTGGACATGTCCTCTTTATTACATAAGAGGAGAACGTCCAGGGAAGGATTTATGTGTGTCCAAGTACAGGATTCTAGAAGTCTTCAAAAAACTGTTGGTAACACTAAGCATGTGAGGTAGGTTCAGCATCAATTACACCTCGTTCGTCAGATATAAAGTGTTGTTTAGTCTGTGATTTTTGAGTTTAAACAAAAGTATTATCAGTTGCTTATTTATTTTTAAAGTTTCGCCATTAACTTTAGTAATGATAAAGTGCCTAAGTGCGTTGACGAGTGGGATTTCAAACCTCTCCCTAATTCAAAAACAGAAAACTTGATGGCGGAACTGAAAATTGAGAAAAATGCTCTCAAGAGTGGACACATAAAGAGAGTATTGATTACAGTTAAAAAATAAATAAATTTGTGTATTTTCTTTTTTGTTTATTTTTTCGATTAATGTTTAATTTTTTTAATTCGTAATAGTTTCCCGCTTAATTAAAATATAATTTACGATAAGAAAATGATATCATTTGATAATAAACTGGAATACTTCACACACACACACACACACACACACACACACACACACACACACACACACACACACACACACACACACACACACACACACACACACACACACACACACACACACACACACACACACACACACACACACACACACACACACACACACACACACATCTGTGTATGAAATTTGTATAGTGCCAACGTTTCGTTCCCTAATGCTTAAACATTTCCAAAGCGTATGCCGATTCCATACACGCATGTACCCTAAAACCTGCTACAACAGATATTCACCATGAAAGTATTCGCGCGAGCACACACACCACACACACACACACACACACACAAACACATGTTCTGTTCTTTTAAGAGTATTGTATACATTTTCTTTCCAAGCCCTAAACCAAAAGTCGTATTATAATTCGTTTTTATTTTTCCAAAATCGTAGTAGTTTCGTCGTGAACGATATTGTAATGTCTCGTCAGATGTAACTAAAGGCCTACAGGTTTCACGTCAGGGATTGTCCTAGGAGTACATTTCACCTACCCAAGTGCCCGTCATTAACTGCGGTCTTACGATTACGTAGGTTATCATAGGAGGGTTTTCATTGTAATATTCCCAGATTATCCCGTTGCAACGGCCGTAAATCAATTATATTAACGCGCGCGCGCACGAGCAACAACAACAACAAAGTGAGCGCGACGTCACAAGCATTACATCACCGTGTGGGACGTCATGGTACTAGGTCAATGTCCCTGATGACGTCACCGGTTGAACTAACCCAGATATAGGTCATTGTCCTTTGTCCCAGCTGACCTAGTTGTAAGGTCGGTAACCTCGACTGCTGCTGCTGCTGCTGCTTCAGGCCGGACAATTCGGACTACTACTTCCTTCTTTCTCTTCGCGCGACGACGAGGAGCAGAGAGAGAGAAAACGTACCCACGATTACCACTTATATCCTTTCTTCTGTTAAACAGTTCATTGACTCCGTCTCTTTCTCACCGCTATCTTTCCAACTTTTCAATTCCTATCTTTCTTTATTAAAATCGTGACTGCTTGCTTTATCTCGTTGCGCCGAGCCGACCTCGCCTGCCGCTAACTGCTATAGCGAACCTCTATTTGCCTCTTGTCGTCGTCATAGTCGCTGCTGTTGGTTTTGTCTTAATTTTCCTCAACTTTCTCTCGCTTTTATTTTTGGTTCAAGTTTCCTTTCTTTTGTTCCACATTCTTTTTGACCTTTGTTTAACAAATGTCCAGACACTTACATTTCCTTGGTCTGTTATCGTTTCATTGAATAACACTGCAAGCATTTTGCAAACAATATCTCGCTATTGTCAACACATTTGTTCGCTGATATGTTAATTATCCTGTACTTTTGCGTCTTATAAGATATTTGTCATATATTTAATATATTTTTACATCATATATTCATTATTATCATAATTAATCATGAGAGAAATTCTCTTATCTGAGTAAAATATCCTGTTGCTCAGATTTCTTAAAAACACTGCAAGTATTATCTGTTTATTGTGAACAAAATTTATATCATGATATGATAATATTGTATACTTATGTGCTTATAAGAAATTTTGTTAATCAAAAGAGACATTCAATTTTCTGAGTAAAGAATCCTCTAATTCAGATTTCTTATAAACCACTGCGAATATTATCTGTCCATTGTGAACACATTTATATGCTGATATGTTAATATTCTGCACTTTTATACCAGATAAGAAATTTTCTTAATCATAAGAGAAATTCTCTTATCTGAATAAGAAATCCTCTTACTCAGATTTCTTACAAAACACTACAAACACTATAATATTAAACACTGGCTACTGTGCACACTTTTGTATGCTGATGTGTTAATATCGTAGCATAGCATATCATAGATAAGCTTTTGCTATCATAGCATACTTTTGTATACTTTTTGTATGTAGTATACTTTTGTATGCTTTTGTGCACTTTTGTACCTTATATCATGTGTCTCCTTAATCATAAGAGAAATTCTCTTAGCTGTGCAAGAAATCCTCTTATTCAGAATTCTTACAAAACACTGAAAATAGTATCCCGCTACTGGGAATATATTTATATGCTGATATGGTAATAGATTGTACTTTATACCTGATAAGAAATTTTCTTAATCATAACAGAAATTCTCTTTCTTATCTGAGTAAGAAGCCTTCTCACTCAGAAATCTTACAAAACACTGAAAATATCTAGCTACTGTGAACACGTTATACGCTGATGTGTTAACATTATGTGCTTTTGTGCCTTATAAATTCTCTTTCTGAGTAAGAAATCCGTTTACTCAGATTTCTTACAAAAGCACTGCAAATATAATCTGGCTATTGTGAACACGCTTACCGATTGATATTATGTACTTCTGTACCTATTAGAAATTCTCTTCATTAAAAACATCAGATTTATTACAACACACATATTCATTTTGTTGCGAATTATGTAAAAGAAATCCTTAAGTTATTAAGCGATGAAAAGTTTAGCGAAGGCGAGTCAGTAAGACTAGACACATTTTTTACATAATTTGTGTTGACGTTTCGACAATAGTTATTGCCATCATCAGGGCCTATGTATGGACAATAGAGAAATAATCTGACACATAGACAGATCATTTAATTAATAATGTTGTGTTAGTTGTTCTAATCACAAACAGAAATGACACTGTTGCACACTACTACAGGAAAATTATTCCGATTAGCGCTTTCAAGCTTCACAGCTCATCGCCAGATCGGTAACGATGATGATGAGCTGTGAAGCTTGAAAGCTCTAATAGGAATAATTTTCTTATAGTGGTGTGCAACAGTGTTATTTCTGTTTATAAACAGATCAATTAATTGAGTGAATGTGTGTGTGTGTGTGTGTGTGTGTGTGTGTGTGTGTGTGTGTGACAGTCTGCATTATATCAGCAAAATATTCACTATTCTCACATGCTGTTACAATTAAGTACACATACACATACTATTCAGAATTAATAATTAACATAATTAGTAATGTTTTATTAGCAGTTTTGAGTACCTGGGCTACAGTGTGTCTTATAATGCAAGCAACGACGTGGTGCATAAGTTGCATAAGTTCAACCTTATGTGCGGGGCCATCAGGCGAACCCTTAAGTCACCAAGTAAAGGAACACGCCTAAAATTCTACAAGGTGGTGGCTCTTCCCACACTTCTTTTTGGGTCTGAGAATTGGACTTTAACGAAAGGCCAGGCCAGTCGCATCCAAGCGGCTGAAATGAGATTTATCAGGAACGTGGCAGGGTATACTCTCCATGATCATAGAAGAAACACATATATACGGCAGGAACTGTATATTATGAGTATACTCGACAGGATCGCCCAGTATCGGCTGAATTGGTGGGAACATCTTTGCCGAATGGATGACTGCCGCATCCCAAAACAACTATGGAACTGTAAGCCGAGGTGGACGGAGAGGTGTGGGACGTCCGAGGAAGCGCTGGAGTGACCAGCTGTAATATTTACTTATTTGAGACGGAACAAACCATTCTTGGCTTAAACCTTGAGGATGAAGAAGAGAAAAATAATGTTTTATGATATTATAATTACCGTAAGTCTATCTATTTAAATACAACAGTGTGATGTAGTACACACTGTCCACGTGGGCGCGCGCTCACACACACACACACACACACACACACATTCACCCAAATAATTGGTCTGTTTATGTGTTTGATTATTTCTCTATTGCCCATACACTAGTAAATAAATACACCAATAAATATTATTGTTGAAACGTCTACAGAAATGATGTAAAAATGGTGTCTATAGGCTACTAATTGTCTCTAAACGTTTTGTCACTTTTGTAAAATAACATTTAAACAAATATTTCTTACAGCATGTTTATATTTTTGTACTTTATTTAAAATATGTTAAGCAAATAAAATGTATTTACTTTAGTTATTTGTTGGAGTAGAATTTGTGTTGGGTCATTCAACGTTCGATATCGACAAAGCTGTTTCTGTTTGCATATTCATACTTGTTTGTTAATAAACATATTAGTACATTACACATGGTAAGCGGGTATAAACATATATGCCTAATTAAATTTGTCAGAAACACGTCCGATGGTGTTGGACAATGAATGTTTCAACGGAATGCTACATTAAAAAAACAAACAAGCAAAATAAGTACTCCCATTTCCAAGCATATTATAACTAAATAAATTAATACAAATAAATATTCGTTGCAAATAAATAAATATATAATCGTTATAAATAATTTTTCATGCCCTTGATATGTTTGTTGTATAATTATCAGTTTGTTGTATATATGTATATATTAGCAAATAAATTACTTCTGCAAAGTAAAATTATCTTATTTCTTAATCGTTTTATTTCAGCCTGACGCACGTTTTACGGAATGTATCTGTATCATCAGAAGTATCTAAATGAATTAACAAATAATCGATTTTGTTTTAGTTTCAGTATAAAGGAACGAGTAATAGATTTTATTTCCATTTAAAGTTTTTGGATTATTGTAATTTTTTTACATAATCAGCTGTTTTTGACGGTCGTTTTGAAAATCTTGAATGTTTATATTCTATTTATTTAAATAAATTTATAATTTTAAATATATCACTTTGCTTTGTTCTGAGTTTGTTCATTGATTAGAAATTTTTTATTATTGAGCGTTTGTACGTATTATTAACAAATTAAAAAATTCAATGTTTTTTTTTTTTTTAGCAAATTACTTTATTCAGTTAGCAAATTATCAGTTTGTGCATAACTGTACTTTACTAGTAGTGAATTCACAACAGTTTGAATCCATTTCAGACGCAATCGAAGAATAAATTTTCATTTCGTTTTTGCTACGACCACGTTTTGATTGTTCTGACGGTATACCACTCATTGTTAATAATATTATTACTGACGAAAGTTTTATAAGTTTTGATCGACAAATAAACGTGATTCTTAAATTTTTACAATCGACGTTTAGAAATTTTTCTTGTCAACATAAGGATAATAATTGTTGATGAGTTGTTATGACACCGAACACACAACTCCTCAACAGTTGTCCTGATGATGACAAAAAATTTATTCGATAAAAATTGTCGAAACGTCGACAGAAATGGTTTAAATATTGTGTCTACTCTTTAACTAAGCGAAACTCATAAACCTTTCGTCATTTGCCGTTTGATGGTTACTACTAAATTAAGGACTATTACTATTATTATTATATATGAAAATAACGTGCGCGCCAGCGTGTGCGCAAGGATAATTCCAATTTCCAGAGTCTTATATCACTGTCAACACAAGGTTACTTTTGATAAAAATTTATTTATATTGCAACTAGTTACAAACTAACAACTACATTAGCAGTGTGTAGAATGTGCTCCCTCCCTATAGTTTACACTTCGTTCGTGTGCAGATATTTCTTTAAACACTTCACCTTCCTACGCCAGTTCAAACGGTTCTGTCTGCAATCGCTGAACATGTCCGCCGTTATCGAGAAGTTGTAGCACTTCATGGTTTTTTTATGTTTATGAAGCCTATGTTCATATTTAGCCGCATACCGTTTGATCTCATAAGTAACCATAGATATTTTCAAGTCTAGATGGATGTCATCGTTACTTACATATCACGGTGCATCAGCAGTACTTGAAAGCACTTAATTTGGAAAATTCGGATTATTTTGTAAGAAGGCTTACACGGCCGGTGTCATTTTGATACAAATTAATTCCCGGGCAGTTTGGCCGTGGTCCAAAGTTTCTAACAAAACCCGTTTCGGCAGTGCCACGTTAAGGCTCAAACCACAGTACTGTGGTCCTGACGTAGAACATCCCACGTTAGCATTGACTCGTTTTCACTGAAGATGGCAGTCAGTGGCATTGCCGAAACGTGTGGTTTTGTCAGAAACTTTAGACCACGGTCAAACAGCCCGGGAGTTGATTTGAATTTATTTTGCTGTTACATTACATTGTGCAACCCCAAAGTTGCACACCATAAACCCACACCGGTTTCAAAACTCGTTTGTTTAACAACAGTTCGTTATCCAGTGACAGTTCAGAGTGTCTTCCAAGTAGCCACCAAATGTTTTTGAAATTTATATTAAGTTGTTTACTGTTTTCCTTGAAATGTTATTTCCACCAAAGCTTAGCACCTGGAATCATGCTCAATGCAAAGTATACAAATACTTTGCTGAATTTCTATGTGAATATAGTTGATGATTGATTAAAATAGGTAAACGAAGTTAAATTTAATAAGCAACTTTTCCAACCATAAAATTGTCTGACAAAAGTTTTTCAACACCCGACTGTGCAGGCATAATTCTGTGAAACGTGCGTTGGGCTCAAACAATTTAACGTTAATTAATAAGTAGAGGCAACTTATTAATATATATTTTACAACTATCCCTGTGTGTGTATATATAATTCACAATTACACAAGATTTCTTCTTGAAGTAGTTTATTTTATTCGTTTGCTTTAGGTACCGCTTGGCAGGTAAAAACCGCATCATAAAAACCTCTACTACATTGAACAAATTGTCAACATAAAATTAAAAAAGTCAAACTCAAATAGATTATTAGTTACATATATATGCCGGGACCATCCAGAGAAACTCTAACGTCAACGAGAAAAGAAACACGCCTTAAGTTCTACAAGGCGATGGCCCTCCTCACACTTCCCTATGGGTCTGAGAATTTGACTTTAACGTATTCAAGCGGCCGAAGTGAAATTTCTCATGGACGTGTGTATACTCTTTAACATCGCACAAGATATGCAGATATAGCGCAGGACTGGATATTATGAGTATACTCGATAGGAATGCCCGATATCGGCTAAACCGTTTGGAATACCTTAACCGAATGGATGACTGCCGCATTCCCAAACACTATAGAATTTGAATTTACGTAACGCGTTTCAAGGCATATGCCTCATCATCAGACGTAAAATTTTAAAAACTTAAAAACACACACATCACACAAGAAACGTGTTTGTCAAAAATAATAAAATTGCAGCTATTAACATACAGACCAGTTTATAAATGTCTGTTTTTTCTTCTGTTGGTAAGGGCATTTTAGGTCTAAGTATATTAATCAGCATATTATTGGTTCTGAAAGACAGTATAACCAATATTGTTCATCACTGAAGATGTCTGTAACAATATTGCAACAGTTTCTGGTCTCTAATGATTGCAACAGTTTCTATATAGGTCAGACCGAAAGAGGTTTTTATAAACGCTTCCGTGAACACTTACCAAAAAAGACATATAATTACAATTATATAAAATCTAATTACACTCGACATCTGACCCAACACAATCACAATTATAAAGACTTTAAGTCTAATCTGATGCCATTGCACATATGCAACAAGGGCCGATTTATGAATGTCTTGGAAAATCTTGAAATTTATAATGCATATAGTAATGATAGCAGTCGCGAGTTTGTTTTGAATGAACAATTGAACTTTGAATCTAACCGCCTGTATGATACTGCTTTGAGACTGCTCAACGATTTCCGATCAGTAGCAGACAAAACCTGAACGGGTGCGCACCCAACAACAAGTGCACATAATATGTTAATAGCTGCAATTTTATTATTTTTGACAAACACGTTTCTTGTGTGATGTGTGTGTTTTTAAGTTTTTAAAATTTTACGTCTGATGATGAGGCATATGCCTTGAAACGCGTTACGTAAATTCAAATTGAGAAGTCACACGGCGGACCGAATATAAGGTAATATTTTACTATAATTGTAAAGTGACTTGGATACCAACACGAACAAAAATGAATGCTAAACTATAGAATTGTAAACCGAAACGACGGAGAGGTGTGAAGCGTTCGAGTGACCAGCTGTAATCTATCTGTTTGGGACTGGAACAAACCATTTTTGGTTTAATTCTTGGTGAAGATGATGATTATGATGATCCCATAGACTGACATACCATAAAAACGAAGCGCCTCATACAGTACGGCCACCTGGAAGGAATGCCTGATGATTGTGATCCTAGAAAGTTGATAAACTGGGTTCCAATTAGAAGATGCAGGAGGTCGAGGAAGGACGACTTGTACGATGAGGTGGAGAAAAGGCTTGCAACGTGGAGACTGGAACAACAGACGTGGTGTCTGGAGTGCAGGATGCGAGACACATTAGTAGCTGTCCAAACACTCGCGTATAGATGGGTTGTAGTTTACTTACTTTGTAGATTGCTTTTATATAGTTTATTAACATGTTATTAAAAAAAGATTGCGACAAGGTTGTGTACTGTCTCCAATTCTGTACAGTACCTACACTAAGAACATATTTCCAAAGGCTCCTCATTACAGAAGACGGAGTAAATATAGAAGGGGAGACAATTAGCAACGTCCGTTACGCGGATGGTACCGTGGTACTGTACTGGACGAATCTATCCAAGACCTCCAACGGATTATGGATGCTATTAAGACAGAAAGTAAGAAATGGGGACTAAAAATCAATGTTAATAAAACGAAATGTATGGTTACATGTTACATGTAAAATGGATGTAGAGTCAGTTGAGCCCTACCTAGACCTGAACCTAAGCCTGTAAAACCTGTAGAAAGAGTAAAGAACTTCAAATATCTTGGCTGTTAGATCAGTCAACCCTTGGATCCCGATGAGGAGATCAAAGGAAGACTCGAAATGACTGCTTTTCTTAAACTAAACAGTCACTTCTCACTAACAGAACAATGGGCCTATGTATCAAAGAGAGGTTTGTTAGATGCTATGTGTGGTCCGTCCTCGCATCCAGGGTCGGATTATAAGCACGTGGTGCCCTATGCTGCCATCAGACTGGTGCCCTCCCCCCCGTTTAAAAATTCAACCTTTTACCCATTATTTATACTGATAAATGGCATACACACTTTCGAAAGTTTATTAAAGTTATTTTATTAAAGTTTCAAATTACAACGAACATTTAGCTAAATAGTAATTGCAATGAGCATAGTAGTACGTAATCTTAGAAAATGCTAATCGATCCATTTTTTATTGATTTTGCGTTAACGGTGTTTTGTATAATTATTCTTTCTAAACCGAGCGATTCAGGTATCTTCCTTTCATCGTTTTAATGCAGAAAGTGTCTTTCAGATTCCCAGTTAGCTATTGGAATCGTGAAAATCAGGCGATAAGCAAGGTATAAATTCGGAAATACATCAATCATTTTACAGTCAATAATCCAGTTTAATACTTTAAGCGGATAAACTGTAGTATCATGGGATCTATCATCTTCATTCGAACGATTCGAAAAAAAACATCTTTCTTGCAATTTTATTCGTGGCACAAAGTGCTTAATTTTATTAGAAGATCGTCGAAAAGTGTGAACACATCTTTTTATGATTTTGGATTGAGGACATTTGTTTTTTTCACATTTATTATCTTCAAAATGTTTTTGTGATTTAGGGCTGGATGGTGCCCACTCTGACAGCTGAGGTCCTGGTTCCCGGTGCTATAGCATACCCTAGCGTTATCGATAATCCGCCACTGCTCGCATCTGAAACATGGACACAAAAACAAAATATTATAAATCATAAATAATATTATAAATAATATTTTGAAACATGGCTCTACAGTCGCCTATTGAGAATTTCTTGAGCAAGCCACACTAGAAGTTACACCTTACTTAACAGACTGAGACATGAGCCCAAATTGCTTGCGACTATCAGAAGAAGAAAATTTTCATACTTGGGACGTATACAAAGAGAACCCCGATTTTCCCTATAAAGGCTCATTCTAGATGCTGAAATAGAATTTAAAGAAAAGGATTGGTCGGGAAAACTACCTCCGCTCCAGTACCTCCGACAGCGGTCAGGCCTAACTGCTGAAGGCCTAATTGCGCTCTGCACAAGACCGTGGAAAACATAATGACGTAATTGAAATGGGGTCGTCAACGCTATGGGGGGCAGGACTCTAAATAAAGAAGAGAGTTATAGTTTTAGTAGCTCCCATTTATATGTGACCAGTGGCGTAATAGACTGTTGGTGTTCCAAAGCTCTCCTTGCTAAACAATCAGTTGATTGACGTGCGTTTTTTAAAAACTTAAATACAAACTCAGATTTACTTTGGATTATACTCTTCACTTAACCTAAGAACAATACAGTCGAACCTCGATAACTCGAATTCCTTGCTATCTCGAATTTATTTTCATTTCCCTTCACTTTCTCTACACAAATCCACGTTATTTTACATTCGTAACTCGAATATGTTATAAAAGAAACCTTGGTAACTCGAAGTTTTGTTACTTTGTGACTATGCCGCTAAACCTCTAAAAGTGGAAGTAATGTATGTAGGGGGCCTTTAAAACTCCAAGTTCTATTAAAAAGTCTTTGTAACTTGACTTTTAGCCACGTAAACATCTATAATCGAAGGTAACGTGTTTATACAGGAGAAGAGATGACTTACTTTCCTGTCGAAACATGAAACCCCCTCCAACCCTCTTGTATTTACATATTCATCAATGGAATAAACAGCAGCAGTTAGAATAAGTGTAAGTGTAAAATGTTTTACAGTTTTACTTTAGGAATTATTAGATTATCAATATTATAAGTTGTAATATAGTGCTAATTATGTTTTTAAGTATTAAAATTGGTGGCATTTCAGGGCAGGTATCCTATAAACACTGAGATGGTGTTGAATAATCAGATTTTGGATCAGGTCAGTCATTTTAATTACCTGGGTTGTAATATCTCATTTGGAACTGATATTGACTGGGATAGTAAGCTAACAAATTTAGACGCATCTGTGGAATCATATGGACGGGTCCGTAGGTACCTGAAAAATAAAACACGGAAGAATACCCGAGTGAAATTTTATATAACTGTGGCTGTCCCCACATTCCTGTATGCTAGTGATACATGGACTCTTGGTAAAAGTGACGTGCAGAGGATTAACGCAGCCGAAATAAAATTTCTAAGAGGGACGCAAGGTTGTTGTCTCTTGGATCGGAGAAGGAACGAGGATTTTAGACGCGATTTAAACATTGTATCGTTGCATCAGAAGAGTGAAGACCACAGAAGGAGATGGTGTGAACACTTGAATCGCATGCCTGATATCTGTCTACCTGTGGCTGCCTTGAGTTATCACCCTACTCGGAAGAGAAATGCCGGTAGACCGAAGAGGAGATGGGTTCCAGAACAAGTCTAAGGCCTAGTCTTTGGAGTGGTGATCATGGTGATGAGTATTAAAATTTTAATATGTTTTTAAGTATAACAATATGTAAAGAATCCAATTATTTTGCTGATGTAAAACAAACTGTCTCAACTACCTCCCTCCCACCATCGCTCTCTCTCTCTCTCTCTCTCTCTCTCACACACACACACACACACACACACACACACACACACACACACACACACACACACACACACACACACACACACACACACACACACACACACACACACACACACACACACACACACACACACACACACACACACACACACACACACACACACACACACACACACACACACACACACACACCATTCACTCAATTAATTGCTCTTGTCGTGTTTGATTTATCTCTATTTGTGCGTCCACAAGTCCTGAAGCTGACAATAAACATCGTCAATTTTACAAATTTTACAAATAATGTAAAATTTGTGCTGTAGTTATTGACCGATCCTCGCTAAACCTTCCATCGTAAAAATTTATTGATCAACGGTCACTACTAAATTAAGAATTTTTACAGTTAATATACAAATCGTACACATTTTCAAAATTTAACTTGTAATAAATGTTTGTTTTATGTTGTGCCCAACAATATCTTTTGTAAACGATTGCCTCTGTACGAAGGGGACCAACAGCCCGTAAAATAATTTTACTGAAGACGACGTGAAAGCTTCAATGTTACGATGAACATCTTTTGTTTTGATAACATCAGACTGTGCTTTTATTATATTCGGCATCTTTTCAATTGATATATTATTAACACTTTATTCATAACACGTGCTTCAGTTTACTTTATCATAAAATTTCATGTCTATGTTAAAGGATTTTTATTTAACACAAAGGGTACATATTGTTCATTGCAGTACTTAGACAGAAGCAGTTATTTGCATGCTGAGCGACACTATAAAGTATATTCTGTTTTACGCGAATCTGCTTAACTCGAATTTCAGTAATACTGATCTTGATACCTCAGCTCGGACCTTAACGTCTCGAAATGTTCGATAACTCGAATTTCTCCCATTTCCCACGAGATTAGAGTTATTGAGGTTCCACTATATACGGATTGCGCCACACTGGTAGGGAATTTCTGTACACGTGTGCGTGTCGTGTGGCGATACACTCAGGCAGCGACGAAATTACGTTTTCAGTCTGCCTTCGCACGCAACGCGATATATTGTCTCCGGTACACACATTCGCGATAGTAATGACATGGACAGCCGGTACATTCGCATTAACCAAGCTGTAAGACAAGCGTGTACTTAATCACTACGTTATTATAACTAACATATATCTTCTTCTTCTTCTTCCCCTCAACCCAGAGGATGGTGGGCTTGCAGTTTCTTTCTCACCGTGGGTAGCCTCTTAATCATCCCACATACCTTGTTCCTTCTTTAACCCCATCCAAGTAGGCCTGCCTGGGCCTTCCCCTCCCACAACGCCCCTCGATCAGTGTGGTGAACCTGCTTGAATGGCGGAGCAGGCGATCAGTCGTATTACTTCTCCTTTCCACAATAGATCCGATCATCATCGTTTTTTCACCCAATCTCTTCACAGCCTTACCATTAGGTACTCTTTCCGTCTGCGGTGTTCTTAGGTCTCTCCTCCAGCAGCACATCTCAGAAGCTTCAAAGTAGCTTCTCTTCTCCATTTTGCTAAAAGTTCTGGTTGCCCAGCCACATGTGCGGAATGCTCCAAGTGAAACTCCATAAATTTCTTCCTCGTTTCCAGACACACGTTTCTGACGCCAGAAGAGAGCTTTTCCTGAAAAAGCCCCTCTTGTCTGTGAAATTCTACTTCTCATATCATATTATTGTTAGTAACATATATAGGCTAATAACGATTTAATTAAAACATGGAAACAGAACTCGATATACGTTAATATACTACATTTTGCTGACAGTCAGGTCATAATTCAAGAGACTAAAGATATACTACATCAGGTAGTGTGTCAGCTTCGTCTCGTGCGCCAACCCCCCCCCCCAATTTCAGTAATATCCTATAACCACTTAACGTAGGCCTGTTTCTAAACCACTTGTTTGTGGTAAAATAAGGCTTATAAATAATTGTATGGATGGAGTCTTGAATATCTCATTCGCTCCGAGGGAAATGGGAAGTCCAGCCTTCAAGCTAGTCTCATCCCCTCCACCGAACCTAGTTTCATCCCCACCCCTGAAGCCACTTCTAGTTACGCCACTGGTCAAAACATCATTTCTTCTTCTTTTTCAAACCAAGCATTAGGCTAATAGTAGTTGTAACAGTAAATACCAAATCTTGTGGTTCAACACTGGCCATGATTATCTCGCTGCTCACGCCTCCACCGTATCAAAATCTTCAGCCACAGGTGCCAAACAACGTGCAATCACCAGAGTACAACCACAGCAAAAGACCACCCCCTTGTGTTTACAGAAATGGACTGTACCCTCCTAGAAAGCAAAGATTTAGCAATATTGCACTGGAATGCCAGATAATGAACGGAGTACTTCCAAAATCAGTCATTAGAAAATAAAAATAACAAGAAGTAAACTTTCTCATCTAATTTTTTCTAAGATTTTAGAATTCTCGTCTCTCTCACTCATGTAGAATCAAGGTGACGGCCACAGTGGAAATCATTATTATAAAAATAATAGTAGTCATAATAAATAATAGTAATAATAATAAGAATACTAATGGAAGAATGTTGACCGAGGGGGCGGAGGCGTTGATGAGAGTCAGCAGCTGACGGACATTAGATTTTATTGGGCCAAATAACTGCGGCACGCCGACCGTCGATGTGTCTGGCCTCACGTAGCTCGTTCCGCGCGGCACTAACCTCAGACCGGCGCCATTTGTTCGATGTCAGACTTTATACACTTTGATAAGGAGTTCTGTGCATACTCTCTGTTACAATTGCAATGACCGTACTGTGATATACTGTTGTTTTTTGTACTGTATTAATGTAACGAATTTGTGATTTTAGCAACAGAAACGTGCTACGATTTAATCGCTTTAATCATGGTTGTAATTCGACACGCTTTTTCACGTATTGATAACCCATTGTTGTTCAGTTCCAAAGTAAGTTTTAATAATTTAAAACTAAGGTGGTAATGAAGAGAAGAAGAAAAAGCAAGTAACTTTATAGAAGCTTCTACCTTATTCTTCTTACGATGATGACGTTTATTATCATTTTTATTTGAGGATTTGGGGAATTATGTCGTCCGTGATTTGGGGATATAAAAAGGACGACACCGATCAAAAGATTGAGGCAGTCCAAAAACGAGTTTTTTCTTGTCTGCAATATCGTAGGATCAGTCAGCGTTTTTCTTCATGTGAGGGCAAGTGTAAACATAGGGACATTATGACTCATAAAATAGAATAATACTACAAGACGTATTATTTATGTATTTATGTATTCATGGCCTTATGGAAATAGATGTCTCGGGGTTCGGTTACAGAGTAACTTGACGTAAGACACAGAAGGCATGTCTTGTTCACATACTTGTGGCAGAGTGTGTTGACTCCATTGGCGAGATCCATAAAACTGACGAACAGAATTTGTGACAGTAAAGACGTTGACTGTTATAATCAGAATATTAATGCCTTTAGGAAGAATATTATGAACATACTGAATTGAGACTTAGACTAGTAGATCTATTCATTTTATAAATATGTGTTGTGTATAAATTCATGTTACTAGTTGTTTGTTTTATACATGTGTAGTACATCTCACTTTCTTTTGTGGTGTACTGACATTTCCCCTGAAATACGTCCCAGGCAGGTAGAGTGCATACACCAAGGTATTCCTATGCACTTCATCATATCAGTGTACAGCAATTCTGCTTCACTGTTGGATAGAATTCTTCAAAGAGGTTTGAGTGGATATAACTGGAAATGTGGATTTTAATTTTAATTGAATAAATTTAGATTGCAAATGGGTATACATTTGTTAAATGGAATCTGCAAAGACTCTTCTGGATTGCAGATATCCACAATTAAAACCAAGGTGATGGCTTTTTGTGGAACTGATCCCGTACGGGCAAAATACTGTACTGTACGGGATAGATGGTACTGTCCTGGAACAAGGAACAAGTTAGCAGTTTTGAATACTTGGGTTACAGTGTGTCTTATAATGCAAGCAACGACGTTGTGAACAAGTTGCATAAGTTCAAACTTATGTGCGGACCCATCAGGCGAACCCTTAAGTCAGCAAGTAAAGGAACACGCCTAAAATTCTACAAGGTGATGGCTCTTCCCACACTTCTTTATGGGTCTGAGAATTGGACTTTAACGAAAGGCCAGGCCAGTCGCATCCAAGCGGCTGAAATGAGATTTCTCAGGAACGTGGCAGGGTATACTCTCCTTGATCATAGAAGAAACACATATATACGGCAGGAACTGACTATTATGAGTATACTCGACAGGATCGCCCAGTATCGGCTGAATTGGTGGGAACATCTTTGCCGAATGTATGACTGCCGCATCCCCAAATAATTGTGGAACTAAAAGCCGAAGGGACGGAGAGGTGTGGGACGTCCGAGGAAGCGCTGGAGTGACCAGCTGTAATATTTACTTATTCGAGACCGGAACAAACCATTCTTGGTTTAAACCTTAAGGATGATGATGATAATTGAATAAATTTTAATTTCAAAGTTGTTACTTAATTATTACTCCTTCTTCTCTATTTTTGTACAGTTGTCACTTCCATAAACAGCCGTACTCCAGACATAAACTTTCATGAATTTCTTTCTCAAATTCTCTGTTTCGATAAAAAGCTTTTTCTGACGCCTCTATTGTCGTCTTTGCCCTTCTGTACATCTTCAGTTTACTTCCCAGGTATCACAGTCAATCACTTCCTCAACTCTATGCCTTCTCCTCCAGCTGTTACGTTACTGTAACTAGGCGCGAATCCACGGAAGGGGAAATAGGGGAAATCCCCCTCACCTCTCCAAAGTGTAATTTCAGACGAAATTTGTTTAAAGCAAAATTCCACTGAACAAGAAACAAGAAGGCGTTAAAATAAGAATTCATTGTGAACAGTGGTTACCGATTTTTATATTTACAGACATTAAAACTGCGTAACTGTCTTGAAAATTAGTAGGTTTATTAACAGTTAAAACTGTTGTATTTCACTGTTGTGTCCAATATAAAACTACACATCTCTAGAAGTATTTAAGATTATTACATGATTTCAATTTACATCCCATTACTTAGCGATAGTAAAGCTCTATCCTTAAGATGTGTTTGAAAACCTTAGGCCCTCCGCACACGGGGCAACAGCTAAGCGATTCAATAGAGATTCGATATCCCCTTCCCGTCACTTCCTATGTAAAGAAGCGGGAACCCACCAACGGAGCAATGTGAAAGCACGTAGGCGATCTAGTCAATGTACGTGATCTGAGCAACTCAGTCTACCTGCAGTGTAGGTCGCTAGCGCATCGCGTTGTCCATATTGCCAGGTAAAATGGAGACGTTCAATGTTACAAGTTCGTGGGTGCAGTGGAAAAAGACCGTGTTTTATATGATTTACTCTCACGGAGTATTCAAAAAAAGACGTCACGGATAAAGCATGGAATGCCTTTCTTCCGCGCTGACGCACTTCCTCCTCATATTGGTGTTTCGATGATGAAAAGGAGGGGTAATAATTTCAGCAAGTACAGTGTATGATTGCTTTGACATTCTATAGAATGCGAGAAATTTGGCGTCATTTTCTTGCAGTTCTTTGGCTGCAACAAACAGCCTGCAGTGTAAATTCTTCTCAATGTAGGGATGAACCCAATATTTCCTACAGTTTCTACTTCGTCGGGATCTTATGTATCGGTATTGGTGCAAAAGTTCTTTGTCACTTGACTCACTCGACCTACTGAAAAATGATGTAGGACCTCTTCAAAAACTTTGGGAAAGAAACTTTAGATAGGTATTCTCTCGTTGGAAGGCACGATTTGACTACTTCCTATCGCTCCGTGAGCGGATGCCCTGTTGCTCAGATCACTCACATCGCCATTATCACTTATACCGCCTGAATTGCCGTCATCACTTTTATCGCTTACCTGTTGCCCCGTGTGCGGAGGGCCTTAATGATACCATAAATGAGTAGCGTATTTTTTAAGCTGTAAGTGAATGTTAAAAGAACAATGAACTGACAAACACTGATATGATTTTACGCTTGTACGTCAATAAACTTATTGTGTTGATAATAACAAACTGTATTTGTATCTTTCCTTTTTTGTCATGTGTAATTTAGGCCATTCAAGAATTGCCCAGCTTCCCAGAATCCTCCCCCAGGGAAAGTCAACTCCTCCCCCCGTAATTGCTTGCTGGATCCGCCCCTGACCGTAGCTTTACAGAAACCATGGAAATTAAACGACAGAGCAAGAACATCACTGTCCTAGTCAGTACTTTTGAAAATCTGGGCTTTACTACTTCTTATGATACGAGTTATAATGTGATCAATAAGCTGCACAAGTTCAACCGTGAGTATGGGACTATCGGATAAACTCTGAAGTAAAGAAACACGTCTAAGGTCTACAAGGTGATCGCACTTTCCACACTTCTTTGTGAGCCTGAGATAAGCGGCAAATAAGATTCCACAGATACGATTTATTCTTCATTATTGTAGAAGAATTGGCGAAAACGGGAAAAACTGTACATGAGAAATATATTAGACAGGCTTACTCGATTACGGCTAAATTTAATTGGAGTATGGATGGCTGCCGCATTCCTAAGCAACCAATGAACTATAAACCAGAAAGACGGAGGAGCGTGGGACGTCCAAAGAAGCGCTGGAGTGACCAGTTCTAGACTTGGGACCAGGTCAAATCAACTTTCCTTTAATCTAGTGATTTCCAACTGGTGGCCTGGGGACCGCATAGGGCCCGAAACACGTTTTTATGCGGCAGGGACCTTCACTTGGAAAGGCAATTCAATGGACAACCTTTAACCCTTCGTAGGAACGTCAATTTAGTTAAAACTCCACGGTAGGTCTCAAGTGAAATACCCCACAGTGGCCACGGAGTAAATTATTGCAAGACAACAAGTTGACATTTAAAGCAGAAAATATCGCGTTTAACTCGGAAGCCGACGACGAGAACTACTGGCTCGAGAAGGTAACAGAAGACTCAAAAGAAGATGGTCAGTTGACCTGATATAGATGAGGAATCGTCACCGGGCGATCGTGTTACGTTTATAATTTTATCCGATTAGCTTACAGAATGTTAATTTCTGATTGTTAATTAAACAAAGAGTGAAAAACCAGCCTCGAATAGCTATATCCAGACTAGTGCGCTTTTCGTGGATTTGAGGCATGCGCAGGTAGGACCCTCTAGTGAACGTAACGCATGCACAAAGCATGCCTCAAAATCAGTTGAAGGTCACCGTTTTTAGTGACGCATTCAGTACCGCACGTGCTTCCACCACCAGTGGATCTTCTTTCAACGTTCCGTGCAACTTCATAGTTTTACAGAAAGGGTTTGTTCTGTTTTCGTGATTACTGTGACTGTTTATTGTTTACAATGTCGGCAGAACAAACGATGGCCTTTATTGAAGATTATAGGTCACATTGTGCCTTCTGGGACATTACAGACAAAAATTATAGAAACAAAATGAAAAGAAATGATGCTTACGCTGTTGTGGCTACGAAGTATGAATTGACTGTGAAAGAACCCTGGGAAGGATTGATGAAATTAATTGCTTGGATACTTTAAATAAGTACATCAAAGAAGTAAATGAATCATCGTTAGCCAAATACCTAAGTGTGAGTGCTAATTTCACTTCAGCTGGTATTGCTTCTCTAAAGCGAGTATTTTCTTTTGCGATCTTAGGCTTCACCATTTGTAAAAGCATGTAGTTTACATTCGTTCTAGACATTCGCGTAAAGTTCTTAAATAGAACGTTATCATCCAGGTCTCTCATAATTCCGAAATTCCGCATTCTTAAATAATCTTTCAACCATATCGAGCGCTGATATTTTTCACGCCTTTTTCTAACTCTTTACATCAATAAAAATGCAGCACTTATACCCGCTAACAGCAGTATCAGTCACGTTCATTTTCACGTTTACACTGGAGAAACATTGACAACTGTGACGCACAGTTGTAGACACTTTGTGGGATGCGTTCAGTACTTTCGGTTTAAGGCATGCGCAAGAACTACTCGGTGTTGAAAGCTGAATTGAAAATTGAAAGCGAAGTTTAAGTTGAAAGCGCACAAGTGTGGACATAGTATATGAGAAGTACCGTTGGATGATCAGCAGTCGGACGGTTTGAGATATGAGACTTGGAACAGCGGACATGGGTCTGGCCCACCCCCGCGTCGTGGACGCGCCTGCTGAGATTTACCCAAGTAGTGTCGGAGAAAAGGGTTAATCAATGAGCTTCGTGTGCGAATCCACGAGCAAAGGCGTTATGCTTTTTGAAACATTAAGAATTATATCTCAACTAATAATAAACAGGCTACTAGGACTTGAAGAGATGGATAAAAACATTCAATAATGGTGTAAAGTAGGGGAATGAAAATATATCCAGGCGAGCAGAAAAAAAAATAAGCTGGACGTAAGCTGTGGCGATCCTGTTAACGAGACAGATTTAATTGAAATATATATAACGTCGTTTACGTTGCCACACGTAGACTATTATTGATCATATTGTTGTAGAGCGCGCATGCGCATGCAACGACATGCGAGTGGTGCGGTTGTTGTGCGGTCGTGGGAACGAGACCGGATTTCATAATGTGTCACAGTTTGGTTCCACCCAGCAGAGTTAGCGTTAACCGTTAGCTGGCCCAATTATCCGGAAAAGCAAACCAACAGTTGGGCGAGGCCGCCCGTGTGTAGGTTCTCTCTCTCTCTCTCTCTCTCTCTCTCTCTCTCTCTCTCTCTCTCTCTCTCTCTCTCACACACACACACACACACACACGTCTGCTTTATTACCTTAATTAAATTAACTAGTAAGCTCCCCGACTGTACACGCTTTAACCCAACTTCCTCACTACTTTGAACGATACAATTTTTTTTTGTATCG
Source organism: Magicicada septendecula (assembly GCA_034769895.1). Classification (NCBI taxonomy): domain Eukaryota; kingdom Metazoa; phylum Arthropoda; class Insecta; order Hemiptera; family Cicadidae; genus Magicicada; species Magicicada septendecula. Next base: position 122,934,148 of record CM068373.1, read on the forward strand.
GCCATCTAAGGACCACATGCCAATTTCAATTCTTTATTCCTTGTTCCTTTTTTATCCAATATTCTTTCATCTTTTCACTATGTCTCTTCTTCCTGTCTTCAGTCCACTTTGAATCTACGTTGTTATCTCTCCTACTCTGGACTCCTTCCATTTTTAACACTTTTGACCGAAAAACTTCTCTTTCAATTGGTTCTTCTGCGTTATATTATTTTTTTCTAAATCCTTTTGGACTTCTTTATCCAACTTGATGTTGATTTCTTCCCCCACAGATATTTGAAGATCTGCTTTGTTAACCTATTGTCGTCCATTCTATTAAATGACCAAAAAATAATTGTCTTCTTTTTTTCATTGGTTCTGTTATATTTTCTATACTTTCATATATTTCATCATTACTTCTTAATTTCCAAACTTCTGAAGTTTTTCGTGGGCCTAATATTTTTCTAATAATTCGTCTTTTCAATATTTCTAGTTTATCTAAATTATAATTCAATACTAAACATTCAATTGCAAATAGGCATTCTGGCTTCACTACTGTACTGTAATGCCTTATTTTCGCATTTTTAGATACGCACTTTTTGTTGTAAATATCTTTAGTTATACCATATGCCCTTTCCATCTTATGAATTCTTTCTTCTGTAGCAGATTTTTCTAAACCATTCTCTTGAATTATTTCTCCAAGATACTTAAATTTTCGAACTCTCTCTACTCGGCCAGTATCCGTTACCAGGAATTTTGGCGCATTTTTAATGTTCGTGAGAAATTTGATTTTTTTTCTGCAGAAATTCTTAAGCCTGTTCTACTGGGTATGTCCTCTAAAAAATTAACTTGTGTTACTGCAGATCGATATAAATTTATTATTACATAAACTTTGACATTAGATAATTTTTCAATTATGGGAAAAAATTACAAAAATTCCCGATTACTTTACTATTTCTTTAGTAATATAACAATTGTAGAGCACATAGTCAAACACTAAGCAATATACATACATACTAATATACATAGCAATATACTAAACACTAAATCTCGAAACATTCGGATTTGGGTTACAATTCCTTTTAGTATGGTTTTTAAAATTTTTTTTCAAGTTTCTGATCTTTTTTCTTGAATTCTTTTCAAGATTTTACACTACATCAAGATACTGGTTAAAATTACTTTTAAATGTGATAGCCCACATTAATTTTTGTTATTTTATCAAAACATTCGCCCTGACGTCCAATAATTTAGGAATTTTAAAATTTAACAATACATTCAGCTTGTGGTTACAAATCCCTTTAATTTCATGCCTCGCATGGACTTTTGCTATTTGTTGAAGTTTTGCCCCCTCACATTTTGCCTCCCCCTGCCTTATTTTTCGGTGGATGAGTCCCAAAAGACAAAAGAATTCTGTAGAGTGTGAACACGCGTGCCAAGTTTTAGAAAATTGGTTGAAGCGCTTAACCGTTATCGTACTACACACCCCAAATAACTGGATAAACAGACAGACATATGCCAAACGTTATCGTACTACACACCCCAAATAGCTAGATAAACAGACAGACATATGTCAAACGTTATCGTACTACACACCCCAAATAGCTAGATAAATAGACAGACATATGCCAAACGTTATCGTACTACACACCCCAAATAGCTAGATAAACAGACAGACATATGCCAAACGTTATCGTACTACACACCCCCAATAGCTAGATAAACAGACAGACATATGCCAAACGTTATCGTACTACACACCCCAAATAGTTAGATAAACAGACAGACATATGTCAAACGTTATCGTACTACACACCCAAAATAGCTAGATAAACAGACAGACATATATCAAACGTTATCGTACTACACACCCCAAATAGTTAGATAAACAGACAGACATACGTCAAACGTTATCGTACTACACACCCCAAATAGTTAGATAAACAGACAGACATATGCCAAACGTTATCGTACTACACACCCCAAATAGTTAGATAAACAGACAGACAAATGCCAAACGTTATCGTACTACACACCCCAAATAGTTAGATAAACTGACAGACATATGCCAAACGTTATCGTACTACACACCCCAAATAGTTAGATAAACAGACAGACATATGTCAAACGTTATCGTACTACACACCCCAAATAGTTAGATAAAGAGACAGACATATGTCAAACGTAATCGTACTACACACCCCAAATAGCTAGATAAACAGACAGACAAATGCCAAACGTTATCGTACTACACACCCCAAATAGTTAGATAAATAGACAGACATATGTCAAACGTTATCGTACTACACACCCCAAATAGTTAGATAAACAGACAGACATATATCAAACGTTATCGTACTACACACCCCAAATAGCTAGATAAACAGACAGACAAATGCCAAACGTTATCGTACTACACACCCCAAATAGTTAGATAAACAGACAGACATATGTCAAACGTTATCGTACTACACACCCCAAATATTTAGATAAACAGACAGACATACGCCAAACGTTATCGTACTACACACCCAAAATAGCTAGATAAACAGACAGGCATATGTCAAACGTTATCGTACTACACACCCCCAATAGCTAGATAAACAGACAGACAAATGTCAAACGTTATCGTACTACACACCCCAAATAGTTAGATAAACAGACAGACATATATCAAACGTTATCGTACTACACACCCCAAATAGTTAGATAAACAGACAGACATATGTCAAACGTTATCGTACTACACACCCCAAATAGCTAGATAAACAGACAGACAAATGTCAAACGTTATCGTACTACACACCCCAAATAGCTAGATAAACAGACAGACAAATGTCAAACGTTATCGTACTACACACCCCAAATAGTTAGATAAACAGACAGACATATATCAAACGTTATCGTACTACACACCCCAAATAGTTAGATAAACAGACAGACATATGTCAAACGTTATCGTACTACACACCCCAAATAGCTAGATAAACAGACAGACAAATGCCAAACGTTATCGTACTACACACCCCAAATAGTTAGATAAACAGACAGACATATGTCAAACGTTATCGTACTACACACCCCAAATATTTAGATAAACAGACAGACATACGCCAAACGTTATCGTACTACACACCCAAAATAGCTAGATAAACAGACAGGCATATGTCAAACGTTATCGTACTACACACCCCAAATAGCTAGATAAACAGACAGACAAATGTCAAACGTTATCGTACTACACACCCCAAATAGTTAGATAAACAGACAGACATATATCAAACGTTATCGTACTACACACCCCAAATAGTTAGATAAACAGACAGACATATGTCAAACGTTATCGTACTACACACCCCAAATAGCTAGATAAACAGACAGACAAATGTCAAACGTTATCGTACTACACACCCCAAATAGCTAGATAAACAGACAGACAAATTTCAAACGTTATCGTACTACACACCCCAAATAGCTAGATAAACAGACAGTTAAATGCCAAACGGTCGAGTTAAAACTGCGACTTCGCTTCGTTAGTTCAAATATCCGTTTAACAATATTTTACTACGAGCAACAGCTTATCCCGTCCACTTTTTATTTGATACCTTGTTTTGGTTACCCATGCTGTCTAAATGTTTCATAGCACTGTTTGTGCATCCGAACCACCACGTCTGAACAAAAATTTCCACTCGTTTTTTTCAGAATCTTTTAGATCTAAGAGCTTTAAGAGATATAGACCTGATATTTTTTGATTTATCATAGTGGCTGTACAACTTTTAAAGTTAGTGACTGGAAGGTTTTAGGTTATTAAAAATTGTATTAATGTTTTGTTAGTTATTTTTCCTTTTCTTCTTCTTCTTCTTCTTCTGCCCTTCCAGGGTTAGACGATTCTGTCCGTACCGGCTTCACCACCTAATCCTTGGTCTTCCCACGGCTTGCTCTACCTACCGGGTGAAACTTAAAGACCTACACTGGACCACTATTATCCAACCCTTAAGTTATACTCCTAGGCCTGTACAGGGGTTACACTTATTAACTTTCAGGTGTTTGCTTTATTTCCTTAATAAATACAATTAATCCATTAATTTCTATTTCAAAGGTTCCTTTGAAGCTTGAAAGTTTTTTGTTTTGTTTTGTTTTTAGTTGGGAAGGTAACTGGCCTTCCACAAAACACCCTAACCCAGAGAACTAGAGTTTTACATCAGAGTACCTTCTCCTAGACGGAGTACTTTATCTGCAGCTCAGGAGTTTCATTCGCTCCTTGCTCATGAATAACTCCTGTTAGCAGGACTGTCAGTTTAGCCGTACCGAAGAACCGTTTCAAGGCCTTCGGTGCCGCTGTGGTCTTCGTACGTAAACTTGGCCAAGGGTAAAGACTTAAACCCCCCCCCCAATACTGGGTCCCCAGCAGAACCTAGCCATCGACTCATGAATAGGGGCAACCCCCGCGTCGTGGGCCCGCCCGCTGAGATTTACATAAGTGGGTTTAGAGAAGAGGTCTGTGGTTCCCCTTAGGCCGGGTTAACACTCGTGTGTGAATCCGCAAGCAAAGGTATTATGTTTTTTGAAACATTAAATGCATGAACCATTCATTAACATAAGATAATTATAAGTGCCTAAAGATGACAATCCATGATCAGTAGATAATAAGATAATCATTAAATTAAAAAAATTAATTACTTAAGTGTTGCAGTACCCTCATTTACCTGTTCCCCAGCACTAGGATTAATTGCATTAATATCGAAACCAGTGATCACATTAAACCGAGGTTGAAGTTTGTTAATTAAATATTCAAATATGTCGTTTAATTTTTTTTATATTAATTAAATATAAGAATTTTATTGTACTATATAAATTGAATAGTCAAGCAGAACCAAATAATAAATAACTAAATCAACGGGAGTTTACATTTAGAATATAAAGAACGGAAAAAATGGAACGTGCAGGATCACAAGTCATATGACAGGTAGATAGAAGTACTCTCCGGGTATTTCATTTTCTTAAGGTCTGGATTTTGTTAATAAATGAATTTTGAAATTGGTTTTCTTTTTGCAGAAAATAGAATTAAACATTTATATTATACAATGGTAACCCTTGACATTATGCAAAATCAATACACGAATACTGTACTTATAAGTTATTCATAACACAGTCATCACTGTCCACACTTTAGCATGTCTTCGGTAATGTTAACTCTGAAGCATGAGTCTAATTGCTACAACTAAGTTTCTGCGTGTGTGTTAACCCGATAACCTGCGGAGTATTTCGTGTGTGAAGTTTATAAAATAAAAGGAAAGTTCCCACCTGATCTTTCAGATTGCATTAAGAATATTCCTGCGTTTCCAGTTGGGTGTGAAGAATGATGTCGGATGGCGTGACGGCGTTGGGGGCTTCTTACGCAGGCTCTGCGGATGGGCGAAGATGTTGAGTGCCCATCTCGTCGACCCCTTTCCTCCCGACTAAAGCGGGGAAACCTGAAGCTCTTTATCGATTTATCTACTCATAGTAGTATATCACGGTACACCGTCACAATCCAAGCCGCACCAAGTTGAAAGAGAAAAAGAGGAGGATGAAGACGCTGCGCGAACTTATAAAACTAAAACGTTGCTGTCTAAATCTCGTTGTCAGGAACACACGCCACTGCCAACCAAATGACGTCACCAATCAAGGTCGCAGCGGCCGACTGATTCTCGATATCGAACACGGGCATCGCAACATGCAGCGATAATGCACCGAATGCACGGAAAATACAATTAAACTGGCCGTGGTGTTTACCTTTTAATATAACCACGGCACACAGCTCTGGGTTTTTCAAATTTTTTGAAAGTTGATTGTACTTGCATTACCTTCAGGATGTAAAGAGGAACTAAAACTTTCCAACCTGACATTTCCAAGCCTACCTTATGTCCCTGCACATCAAACTATACTGGAGAGGGTGCTGCATCAATCGTTACATGCCGCCGAACAAAGCATTAAATAAAATCTCCTGCCATTAAAAAATTTAATTTTGCATACGAAATTAAACAGAAAATACAGAAAGTTATTTCAAGAATAAAACAAATTGAAAAACTCTTTCTTTATGTGTTAAAGGATTAGATTTGAAACCTAAGTAAGTAAATGCAAGGCGAATTTTTTATCGTGGACATCGTAACACAGAAATTCGCAACTATCAATGACGAAGATGTTGTTAACAGTACAAAATGTTGCCTTAAACACAGTTCACCATCGATAACTGGACGCTATGTGTTCGATTCCTCATATGCAGTCAGCGAGTTCGTGAGTTCAATCACGTGTTCCTGAAGCGTGAGCATAGCTTTACTTCCGTCATACCGGTGACAGGTTGGACTCTTCAGTATTCCCAACGTCTATTAGCTGGCGTTCAGGTCTAGCAGTATGGTGTTAGGTTTGCTTCCTACTTGCTTGTTTAATTTGCGCAAAATGAATAAAAATGTTGTGTTTGTTGTCTTACGGCAAAAAATAAAAAATAATTTTTAATTAATTGTCTTCTAACTTTACCAGTGTCCTACCAAGATGAACACGAAGAAAATCCAATGGTTCCAACTGTTGTTGCACATGGAAAGTCGACCTCCACCGGTACTGAAGTGCCTACAGTCGACGAAGGAATTGAAACTCTCGCGTAAAACACGTACCACGCCCTGCAGCTCTTGCACTGCACTGACGGGATTAAACCATTTTATTTAATGTAATTATCAGTTCAGAAGCGTAGTACTTGTGTTGTTTATAGATTCACAAAGAGATAGAGGAGAGTCACCATTGGGCGAAATTTTAAATTGGGTTTACGTTAAGTTTGACTTAAGTTCATTTCTATAGAGAAACACCGCTGGTTGATTGATAACAGTTCGCATCAGTAAAAACAGAGGAGAAAAAATTAATTATGTTGAAGCATCCCCTTCGGGAATCCGTTCTATAATTTTGTTGAAGCATCCCCTTCGGGAATCCGTTCTATAATTTATGTTGAAGCATCCCCTTCGGGAATCCGTTCTATAATTATGTTGAAGCATCCCCTTCGGGAATCCGTTCTATAATTATGTTGAAGCATCCCCTTCGGGAATCCGTTCTATAATTATGTTGACGCATCCCCTTCGGGAATCCGTTCTATAATTATGTTGAAGCATCCCCTTCGGGAATCCGTTCTATAATTATGTTGAAGCATCCCCTTCGGGAATCCGTTCTATAATTTCGGTAACTAAATAACTGTACACAGTGATTTAATTTTTTTTTTAAATCTAAAGTATTTTTAGATTTATATAAGTTGCTCAATCGATCGGTAAATATGGCGCCTACCTAATATTGTAGACGCCCCAGGTTCGATTATCGGGCGCACAGTAAAATCAATGTGCCGTTTGAGCCCCGAGATCGATTTAGACTTTAGTACTTAATGTGTAATAACGGGCACGGCTTATAGAAGCTAATTTACTCAGCCTAACTGCTAAATTATTTCGGTGGAGTGAACAGGAGCCATTATTAATATTAATATTATTAGCGTTGAGGATAGCCTCTGCTTACCGCACCCGAGGTTTCTGAACCAGCTGTTATGGTGATCGCTGAGGTTATCCCTATCGATGTTCATGCCAAGAGCTGTGCACCTTAGGAAAGTCGAGATCACCAAGGAAATGGCAAAACACAAAAAGAGGCTCAGAGGGTCCGCATACTTGGGAGGTGACAAAGGGCTGAGGATGAGGAGACAAGATGGCGCTGGACCGCGACGCTGATCAAACACGTAAGGTCGTGGATTGAGAGAAAGCACGGAGAGATCGGTTTCTACCTGACGCAGCTTCTGAGCCGTCATGGGTACTTCCGATCCTACCTTCATAAGACGGGTAAAGTCTTGTCTGCAGACTACCTACACTGCCCGGGTATAGAGGATAATGCGGAACACACTTTCTTCAAATGTGATGAGTGGACTCTTGCAGAAGAGCGTCTCTGCAGATAACATCGTCAGAGGATGGTTTGTTCTGGTCACAAACAGCCAATGATTAGAGCTGGTCACTCCAGCGCTTCCTCGGACGTCCCACACCTCTCCGTCCCTTCGGCTTTTAGTTTCACAATTATTTGGGGATGCGGCAGTCATCCATTCGGTAAAAATGTGCCCACCAATTCAGCCAATAATGGGCAATCCTGTCGAGTATACTCATAATATTCAGTTTCTGCCGTACCTATATCTCTATTTCTTCTATGATCGTGGAAAGTATACCCTGCCACGTGTCTGAGAAATCTCATTTCAGCCGCTTGGATGCGACTGGCCTGGCCTTTCTCCAAGTCCAATTCTCAGACCCATAAAGAAAGAAGTGTGGGAAGGGCCATCACCTTGTAGAATACTAGGCGTGTTCTTTTACTTGCTGACTTAAGAGCTCGCCTGATGGTCCCGCACATAAGGTTGATCTTATGCAACTTATTCACAACGTCGTTGCTTGTATTATAAGACACACTGTAGCCCAGGTATTATTATTAATTTTATTTTATGTAGTCAATTTACCAAAGTGCTTCCTGTATACTGAAAATGATATAATTCCAGACCAGACGGGCCATATCCCAGGGACAAGCTGATGTCGTGTGTTCAAGAAAGTACTGGACGAGGCAAAAAAGAGTCAAAGAATATGAGACTTCTGCAGGGAAACTACACAGAAGCAGAGTCGTGGATGGCCTTATTGTGCTGACTCAACAGTACACCAAAGCTGATTTTGATGTTCATCATCGAACAGTACAAATACAGAGATGTACCAGGATGGTAGGTATTCTGATATTTTAGGTACTGCGGCTATCTGGATACCAGAGACGGGGAGAGTCTTGGTAGGAAGTCACGGTTCTTATAGGGGATTCGTTTGGGTTAGAAGTGGGGAGGTTGCATTTGTGAGCTGTTACTTCATCCCAATCGAGGGTATACATGAGTTTCAGGAAAAACTGGAAGACTGGAGAACATTCTGCGGGAATGAGAGGAACCATCATTGCTGGAGACTTCAACGCCAGTGCGGTAGAGTGGGGTATACCTACCACTGACTCAACGTGAAGACAGGTGCTTGAGTTGGGCGCACTTTTGTCACTTAACATGATCAACGTAGGAAAAGTGTCGACATTTAGAAGACCTGGCTACACAGAGACCGTTCCAGATCGTTACGCTTGCGTCAGTCTCTATCTTCAAAAATTGTTGGCTGGAAAGTCAGCGAAGAATATACTTATAGTGACCACCTCTATAAGCTTTAGCCTCCATGATGAAAGAAGACAGGGGGAGAAAGGTTTTGGAGGAGAAAAAATGGAATGTTAGCAAACTCAACGTAGAAACCCTTGTATCAGAAATAGAGAGGGAAGAGGACTATGAGCTGGAGAGGTCCAGTTCCGCAGAGTCTGTAGTCAAGACCACGATGAAGCTGATACGCCAGGCCTGCGTTGTTTCAATGCCTCGGCGAAAAAAGTCATTTGGAAGAAGAAAGGCGGTCTACCGGTAAACTGAGGAGATCTCTATTCTAAGGAGAAGGTGTCTCTCTTTCTCAGGCGGATTGTTAGTAGGAGGAAGAAAAAAGAATGGCGACAGAGCAGAACAAGAAACAGCAGAATATAGAAAGCAAGATAAGGCTTTAAAAAGCAGCAGTAAACGACGAAAATGAAAGGAACTAAAAGCTTAGGTGAATAGTGACCCCTTTCGGCTTTGTTACAAGGTCGTCAAGCGCACGCTGAGGTGAATAGTGACCCCTTTCGGCTTTGTTACAGGGTCGTCAAGCGCACGTTGAGGTGAATAGTGACCCCTTTCGGGTTTGTTACAGGGTCGTCAAGCGCACGCTGAGGTGAATAGAGACCCCTTTCGGCTTTGTTACAGGGTCGTCAGCCCATCATGACTGCACCCACGTATGGGTGCCACTGTGGATGCATTCTTTCCGACTCACCCAGTAAATGTACATGAGCAGACGTTGTAGCAGACGAAGTGCCGCTATTTAGTGATGAAGAACTGAAGGAGGCCGCAGGCTTGATGAAGAGTGGCAAAGCCTCAGGACCGGACGGGTGTTCCTTCAGAAGCTCTGAAGGTGATTGCTCGTTTCTGCCCACGGATACTCCTGAATATTATAACCTGTCTGAGGAAGTGAAAATTCTCCAAACGGTGGAAAGTGCAGATGCTGGTGCTTGTCAGCAAAGGTAAGGGTGAACCAGGCACGCCATCAGCGTACAAGCCTTTGTGCATGCTGGTTACAGTTGGAAAGTGTCTGGAAATGTTACTAAAGCCACGTCTGTTAGCAGGAGACCTGTCCAACAAACAATACGGCTTCCAGATCAACTCTTGGAGCAGTGGAAGAGGTAGTCAGAACTTTCCACGCAGCCCAACATGAAAATCATTATTCAAGGACAGTCTTGTTGGCAACGTTGGATATTAAGAACCTTTTCAATTCTACCAGTTGGAGCGACATGCTTATTGCTCTGGAACACTTCTTCCGGATCCCACAGTATCTCCTCCAGATGATGGAATGCTACCTGAGTGACAGGGCACTAATATGACAGATGGACCTCGTACGGAAAACATCACAGTCAGGGGTTGCCCAGGGCTCAATTTTGGACCCTGACCTTTGGAACGTATCTTACGATGGAATTTTACGGATGGAGATACAAACAGACACTTTCCTGGTAGGTTACGCATACGATATTGCGGCAGTGATTGTAGCACGAAACACTGATGATGCTCAAAGAAGCCTGAATCAAATAATATGAATATGCATGGCTTGAAGAACGCGGCGTGGGCCGAAAGACCGAGATAGCACTTCTCGTTCAGCGACGGATCACCACAATCATACCGCTGCAAGTGGGAGCTGAGGCTATACTTACATAGAACAGTTAAATATATAGTCGTGAGGTTAGATTCAAAGCTCTCCTATTGGGAGAAAGTCAAGTATGCAGCTGATAAGGAGGCTCATAACCAGTGGCGAAGTTACATGGAGGCAACTGAGAGAATACCTACCCTAAAAAATTCTGTAGAATAAAAATTATAAATACGTATGAACTACATAACGTAAAGATTATACATTGTTACCGCGACTGTCGAATTTATTAGGTCGAAACGTGCTTTACTGAGCGACCGCTAGATGGTGACAGGTGAGACTCGGCATAGCTCGTTTAAAGCGAATGAGGCAACCTGAACTTGCCTCAGCGGTTTTACTTCCATATTCCTTAAGGAATGGAAGTATGGTGATGGCAAAAAAAATCGTGTTCGAGATTATTGCAGATTCTGATTCTACTACACTCAAAACATGAAAAAAGTCGTTTTCCGAAAAGTGTCTGTGTGTGTGTCTGTCTGTCTGTGTGTGTGTCTGTCTGTCTATGTGTCTGTCTGTCTATGTGTCTATAGATTTTTTTTCTATGGCAAACGATAACTGCCGCAAATTCAAACAGAATCAAATAATTTTTTGCATGCAGCCCTGATTTGCAGAGTACTCGCGACCTATTGTTTTTGGTGAAGATCGGTTGAGGGAAAGGGGTAGTTTACCTGCAACGGTTTTTTTTTAGCAAGGGTAATTTTGTTTGTTTGGCAAACGATAACAGCCGCAAATTCAAACAGAATCAAATAATGTTTCGCATACAGCTCTGAATTGTAGAGGTCTCAAGATCTGTTGATTTTGGTGAAGATCGGTTAAGGGAAAGGGGTAGTTTACCTGTAACGTTCTATGTTTTAACAAGGGTATTTCCTATGGCAAACGATAACAGCCGCAAATTCAAACAGAATCAAAAGATTATTTGCATACAGCCCTAAATTGTAGAGTTCTCAAGACCTATTGTTTTTGGTGAAGATCGGTTGAGGGAAAGGGGTAGTTTACCTGTAACGTTTTATGTTTTAACAAGGGTATTTCCTATGGCAAACGATAACAGCCGCAAATTCAAACAGAATCAAAAGATTATTTGCATACAGCCCTAAATTGTAGAGTTCTCAAGACCTATTGTTTTTGGTGAAGATCGGTTAAGGGAAAGGGGTAGTTTACCTGTAACGTTTTATGTTTTAACAAGGGTATTTCCTATGGCAAACGATAACAGCCGCAAATTCAAACAGAATCAAAAGATTATTTGCATACAGCCCTAAATTGTAGAGTTCTCAAGACCTATTGTTTTGGTGAAGATCGGTTAAGGGAAAGGGGTAGTTTACCTGCAACGTTTTTTTAACAAGGGTATTTTCTATGGCAAACGATAACAGCCGCAAATTCAAACAGAATCAAATAATGTTTTGCATACGGCCCTGATTTGTAGAGTACTCAAGACCTATTGTTTTTGGTGAAGATCGGTTAAGGGAAAGGGGTAGTTTACCTGTAACGTTTTATGTTTTAACAAGGGTATTACCTATGGCAAACGATAACAGCCGCAAATTCAAACAGAATCAAAAGATTATTTGCATACAGCCCTAAATTGTAGAGTTCTCAAGACCTATTGTTTTTGGTGAAGATCGGTTGAGGGAAAGGGGTAGTTTACCTGCAACGGTTTTTTTTAGCAAGGGTAATTTTGTTCGTTTGGCAAACGATAACAGCCGCAAATTCAAACAGAATCAAATAATTTTTTGCATACGTCCCTGAATTGTAGAGGTCTCAATGACTTTCGATTTTGGTGAAGATCGGTTAAGGGGAAGGGGTAGTTTACCTGCAACCTTTTACGTTTTAACAAGAGTAAAGTACTTGAAAATTTATTTAAACTTTTTGAAACAATGGTAATTGTTAAAAATAAAATAATTTTGTTGCCAGGCAATAAAATTATAATTTTTTCATTTTAATGTAATATAATATTTTTCATTTAATACAGCAATAAAAAGGCAGGTAAGACACAGCCTGGCTGTTTGGCTGAAAATGATTTTAAATACAAATCTTAGAATATGGAATTCATGTATGGTTCTCCATACCGATATTTACTTTTTACTTCCATATTCCTTAAGGAATGGAAGTATGGTGATGGCAAAAAAAATCCTGTTCGAGATTATTGCAGATTCTGATTTTACTACACTCAAAACATGAAAATAAGTCGTTTTCCGAAAAGTGTGTGTGTGTGTGTGTGTGTGTGTGTGTCTGTCTGTAGATTTTTTTTCTATGGCAAACGATAACTGCCGCAAATTCAAACAGAATCAAATAATTTTTTGCATACAGTCGTGATTTGTAGAGTACTCGCGACCTGTTACTTTTGGTGAAGATCGGTTGAGGGAAAGGGGTAGTTTACCTGCAACGGTTTTTTTTTATCAAGGGACATTTTTTTTTTTTGGTAAACGATAACAGCCGCAAATTCAAACAGAATCAAATAATGTTTCGCATGCAGCCCTGAATTGTAGAGTTCTCAAGACCTATTGTTTTTGGTGAAGATCGGTTAAGGAAAAGGGGTAGTTTACCTGTAACGTTTTATGTTTTAACAAGGGTATTTCCTATGGCAAACGATAACAGCCGCAAATTCAAACAGAATTAAAAGATTATTTGCATACAGCCCTAAATTGTAGTGTTCTCAACACCTATTGTTTTTGGTGAAGATCGGTTAAGGGAAAGGGGTAGTTTACCTACAACGTTTTTTTAACAAGGGTATTTTCTATGGCAAACGATAACAGCAGCAAATTCAAACAGAATCAAATAATTTTCTGCATGCAGCCCTGATTTGTAGAGTACTCAAGACGTATTGTTTTTGGTGAAGATCGGTTGAGGGGAAGGGGTAGTTTACCTGCAACGTTTTTTATCAAGCGTATTTTCTATGGCAAACGAGAACAGCCGCAAATTCAAACAGAATCAAATAATTGTTTGCATACGTCAGTGAATTGTAGAGGACTCAAGCCCTTTAGATTTTGGTGAAGATCGGTTAAGGGAAGGGGTAGTTTACCTGCAACTTTTACGTTTTAACAAGAGTAAAGTACTTGAAAATTTATTTAAACTTTTTGAAACAATGGTAATTGTTGAAAATAAAATAATTTTGTTGCCAGGTAACAAAAATAAAGTCATTTTGATTATAAAATATAAATATTTACTATTTCTTTTATGAATTTGCTAACTGCTATAATTTTTTTATTGTTCGACTAAGCTTTTCGTCATTACTGACATCTTGTAATGAAGATGTCAGTAATGACGAAAAGCTTAGTCGAACAATAAAAAAATTATAGCAGTTAGCAAATTCATAAAAGAAATAGTAAGGATGGCTGCTAATTTAAACAATACGAAGTATAAATATTTACAACAAGAAAAGAATTTTCAGTTTTCAAAATTTAAATATATTTTTATAAAACAATGGGTTCTTCATTGAGGTGGGGACCATGTCACTCACTCCATCTCAAGCCTCTCCCATTTTGCAGAAAAAGAGGACCCTGTCAAGGCTGATACTTTGACGACAGTGACAGGGCTTTCCACCAAATTCAGCAGAGTGACAGGTAGGCCCAACTCTGATTGGCTCCTCAGATTTCCCCAGCGTTAGTAGGTTCTATGAAAATATTTTATTTCTGGACGGTAGCGCGATGATTTTATTTTTCTAGGTTGGCTAATCTGATTTATATATCGCATCAACGTTCGCGTGATTGTACCTTGCCCAGTGCACATTCAGCTTTCTCGGCGTTCGGTTCGCCGAACTTTCTCTGTCAAGTTAGTGTCGACATTAAATGTAGGATTTAGGCCTTATTATTTTCTATTATGGCCGACTAGGCTCTCTTCATGAGTAACTAAATTTATATTAATTCAATATGCAGCATTAGCCAGCCTACTTCAATTTTTACAGCTGTAATGTAATCAGTCAATATTAAAACTATTCGTATACAGTCCACTTCTTTTTATTTCTTAATGTAATTTTTAATTCATTCTACACATCATCTTCAATCACCATGGAAGACCAGCTAACAGAATATAATTCAAGAAACATAATTTTCGCCCACTTGGGCCCAACTAATTAATTCTTCCTGTCCACACTTGTGGAACATTACTTCTATTCATCAGTTTCGGTCCACTCGGACCGGGGCCATCCATTTTTTGGTCACTCCGGACCTGGATTTCCATTTAACATCTTTTACATCTTTTTCTGGCCATCACGGGCGGATTAGCACGTCAGCTAATGTGACCGTGGCGTGATTTACGTCGCCATTTCGCTCGTCATCTTCGGGCAACGTAATAGCAAGTCCCTGCCGGCTGCAGTGCCTCAAAGTGGTCATCTTTGCCAGCTGTTCACCATCATCACCAAGGAGCCGACGCTGCGGGAAGTCGCCAACCAGGTACCACCAGCAACAGTAAAAAGGTGCGTAAAAAAATGTCTGAAGAAGGCCTCAAGGTGCTGACCAGAAAGAGAGGCGGATTAAAGTCCGCGATAGTGCGGATACAATCCGCGGTAAATTCTTTTGATATTAATTTAACTACAAAACATTTTCTGACTGTAAGATTAGAAAGTCTTAAGAGCTTAGCCTCGAAGTACGACGAAGTACAGTCTGAGATAGAGCTTATCAGTAAAGACGCGAGCACTGCTCAGGCAGACCGAGTCGAGGTTGAGGAAACGATATACTCAACTGAGGCAAACATTTTACAACTCCTTGACACTTTTAATACTCAGACTGGGCCTCCTGTACTATCGACGCCTGTGCATTTAAAGCCGATAAGTTTGCCCTGCTTCTCAGGCAACATACTTGAGTGGCAACATTTCTATTCAATTTTCAATGATCTAGTGCATTCAAGATCAGATTTAACGCCAGTACAGAAACTGCATTACTTGCATTCATCGGTGAAGTGTGAACCATTAGACTTAATTAAATCATTACCAATTTGTCAAGAAAATTATGTAATAGCGTTGAACTTGCTGTCCGAGAGGTACAATAATCCATTTATATTAGCCAAATATTATGTACAGAACCTACTTCAGGTTAAGTCCACAATAAAGGACTCAGTTCAAAGCTTGGCGGAGTTTACGAATACTATAACGTCTTCCGTTAATTCACTGGCGGCAATGAAGCTGTCCGTAAACCTATTTGAGTTTATTACCATACAGTTGCTCTCCACCAAACTTGACCCTATTACTTTAAAACGTTGGAAGGAGTCCATAGACCCTGACAACTTGCCCAGTTTTCAAGACTTTACGCATTTTTTGAATTTGCGCCGACAACTTTTAGAAAATACAGTGCCAATTGAATCCGGACAGCAATTCAACAAACCTAGTGTAAAACCAAACAATAAATTAGAGAAATGTAGCTTAAGAAATACTGCTGGCAGCAGTACCTTTAAGAGTTATCACGCAGCGGCAAGGCATTATTCATGTGTGTGCTGTAAATCTGACCACCCGCTTTACATGTGTAATAATTTTCGCATATTAAGTGCCGCTGAGCGGGGGCAATTGGTTGCAAATCATAAATGTTGTATTAACTGCCTTAGAGCAGGTCATTTGATAACAAATTGTAAAAGTAAACAGGTTTGTAAAATTTGTTCAAAGGGTCACCACACCTTGCTGCACGCTAATTACGTGCCGAAATCAGCAGCTGCCAGCAGTAACTATTGCTCATTCAAATTACAGTGTAAAAACAATGTACTTTTATCCACTGCGGTTGTATATGTCATTGATCAGGCTGGCAATAGGCATAAGGCTCGGGCACTTCTTGACGCCGGGTCCCAGATCAATTTTTGTACGAAATCATTTGCGAAAAGGTTGCACCTTAAACTAACCCGATCTAATATTCCAATTACAGGAATAAGCAACACAGCGTGTTGCGCTACTGACATTGTTTCTGTGCGTATTATGTCTCGCTATCAGAGACATAGTTTCGAGGCCAAATGTGCCGTCCTATCTAACTTAACTCATAATCTGCCTTCAATCTCGTTTGACATCAACCGGTTCCACATTCCAAATAAAATTTTTCTCGCCGACCCAGATTTTAATATATCTTCACAGATCGACATACTATTGGGGGCACAATTTTATCTGGATTTAATATAAGCTAATAAGTACACACGCGGACCCAACTTCCCTATCATTCAGGAGACAAAACTGGGTTACATTTTGGCCGGCAATCTGCCCAAACACTGCCACACCCAGGGTCCTGCTGTTTCGTTCTTGGCAAGGAACAATGACAGCCAAATCCTGCAATCTCTCGAGAGATTTTGGGAGGCAGAAACGATCCCCGGCGATACCCCTAATAGCGAGTCGGCTTGCGAAGAGCATTTTGTGCGCTCAACTCAGCGCAACCCCGAGGGTAGATTTATAGTGTCGCTCCCATTCAAATCTGATAAGCCCCACTTGGGGGAATCTTACACAAGTGCCGAATCAAGATTTTTAAGCTTGGAGCGTCGATTCAGGCGCGATCCCAAGCTCGCTCGCGACTACGCAGACTTTATCAGGGAATACATGAATCTTGGGCACATGACACTCATTGATCATGGCGCTATCAATTTAGGATCGTCAAATATTTATTACTTGCCTCACCATGCCGTGTTTAAACATTCTAGCTTGACCACAAAATTGCGCGTTGTTTTTGATGGTTCGTCCAAGACTACTAATGGTCTTTCGTTAAATGATATATTATTGGTAGGTCCCAATGTTCAGCAAGATCTCTTCTCTATTCTGTTGCGGTTTCGCACACATAAGTATGTCCTGATTGCCGACATCGAAAAAATGTATCGTCAGATTCGCGTTGCTGAAGGGGACTGTCACTATCAACGTATTTTGTGGCGTGACTCTCCCCTCAAACCACTTAAGCATTTCGCGCTGCGAACAGTAACCTACGGCACGGCTAGCGCCTCCTTTCTGGCCACTCGGTGCCTTCTACAAATTGCTAGATACAATCAAACTTCCTTTCCCCAAGCGGCTTTAGCCATAACTAACGATTTTTATGTAGACGATCTACTTACCGGTTCGGACACTATCCCCGATCTGACCAATCTGAAATCCGACCTAGGTGCGTTACTTGCTCAATATGGTTTCACGTTGCACAAATGGGCATCAAATGAACCCACAGCGGTCGCAAATCATCACAACCTTTCACGACCCCTAAATAAACAGGACAACGTGCGTACCCTGGGCATTCTTTGGAACAACACTGCCGATTCATTTTTGTTTGACGTCAAACTATCTCCGGTCGATCATAGCATATCCAAGAGGAAGATTCTCTCAATTATCGCCGGAATATATGATCCGCTGGGTTTAATCGGACCAGTTGTCTTTTTGTATAAACACTTTATGCAGCGACTTTGGCTTTGTAAGCTTGGTTGTGATGAACCGATTTCCGGTCAGTCACTTTCGGATTGGCATTCTTTGTGTAACAAATTAAGTCTGATTGGTAAAATAGTGGTCCCGCGATCTATTCGTTGCAACCGTGAGGCGGCTACAGTTCAGTTGCATGGTTTTTCGGATGCGTCCGAGAGAGGGTTCGGCTGTTGTGTATATATTCGAGTCATTTATCAGGATGCTACTGCTTCCTGTCGTCTCTTGTGTTCAAAATCTCGCGTGGCTCCCCTACGCCAAGTGTCATTACCCCGCATCGAGCTCTGCGCTTGTTTGTTATTATCTCGACTCGTATCTAAAATTATTCCTGCTCTTCATTCGTTTATTGATGATGTACATTTGTATTCCGATTCTATGGTGGCTCTTTACTGGATTCATGCGCAGTCTACGCGTTGGAAAACATACGTCGCTAATCGGGTTGCTGAAATTCAGCGTCGCACGCAAACTTATATCTGGCATCACATTGATTCGCGACGCAATCCTGCTGATATTATATCTAGGGGGTGTTTCCCGGACGTTTTGCGCGATTGCTCGCTTTGATGGCACGGTCCTGGCTGTCTGTCTCAATTGTCAGAGTCTAATCCTTTCCCATCTTTCGTACCGGCCACTCCATCATCTTCGGAAGTCACCGCGGAAGAGAAAACTACACATAACCGTTCGCTAATGTCTACCCTGGCTGTTGACTTATCGTTGGACTTTTCCTCGTTACACCGGCTGACACGTGTATACGCTTACTGTTTTCGTTTCATCAGAAATGTTAGACACTCATCTGCGGACAAACTTTCGGGCGATCTGACCCCTGCAGAAATTCATCAGTCTCTCAATTTCTTCATAAAACAATCTCAATCGATCCACTTCCCAGGCGAAATTAGTTGTCTTCGGAACGGATATTCTGTTTCCATCAGAAGCAAGTTGGCTTCTCTCGACCCGTTTCTTGACGACTCTGGAGTGATACGCGTGTGCGGACGATTGCAGCATTCCCAGTTACCTTACGATTCGAAACATCCTATCGTACTACCCCCTTCGGCGCATGTCACACGCCTTATCATCGAACGCGAACACATTCGCTTACTTCACGCTGGTGCTCAGCTCGTGCATCATTCTCTGCGTCAGCGTTGGTGGATTGTTAATGCCCGGCTAGTCATCCGTTCCATTATTCGTAAGTGTCTCAAGTGTATCCGGTTCAGCGCCACACAGCAGGTCCAGAGGCTTGGCATTTTGCCATCCCCTAGAGTCACTCCTTCAAGGCCGTTTCTATTTTGCGCGGTTGATTATGGTGGTCCCTCCATGATTCGTCATGGCGGGCAGAAGTCTAGAACTCTTACTAAGGCGTACGTGTCTCTGTTTGTTTGCTTGGCAACTAGGGCCAATCACCTGGAATTGGTGTCCGACCTTACTGCCAGCGCATTTATAGCTGCTTTACGTCGTTTTATGGCACGTCGGGGTATACCCAGTCAGCTGTACTCCGACAACGGCACGAACTTCAGAAAGGCCCGCACCATCTTACATGACATTTACAACTTTTGGCACAATAAGGATGCCATCACCTCGATTAAGTCATTCACATCCTCTCAGGGGATATCATGGTCATTTATTCCGCCCTCCTCACCTCATTTCGGTGGCCTTTGGGAGAGCGGCATCAAGAGTTTGAAATTTCATCTGCGGCGCGTGGTAGGCAAATCTATATTAAACTTCGAAGAGTTCACGACCGTTTTATCTCAGATAGAGGCATGTCTGAACTCTCGACCTTTATTTGCTATTTCCTCGGATGTTAACGACCCGGTGCCACTTACACCTGGCCATTTTTTGATTTGCGCGCCCCTAACTGCGATTCCTGACCCAGACCTTTCTCATGTTCCTGTTTCTCGTCTTGGTCGTTGGCAGCTGATTCAGAGGTTTGTCCGGGACATTTGGAAGGCGTGGTCTCGCGATTATTTGCACCAGCTGCAACAGCGTCACAAGTGGAGGTTTGCCAAAGATAATGTTTCCATTGGTGACTTAGCCTTGATCATTGAGGATAACTTGCCTCCATTAGCCTGGAAATTTGGCGTGATTATCGCCACATTTCCCGGCCCAGATAACTTGGTTCGCGTCGTGGACATTCGCACGCCTACGGGTGTTTTGCGGAGACCAATACATAAATTGTCTATTGCCAGCGCGAGACGAGATTTGACATTATGGTTATAGCGCAATGCGGCTTTATTCCGCCATTGGCTTATTATTTATTACGACCATTTGGTCAACATAATTGTGATAGATTGTCACAATATTTTTTTGTCAACTTTGCGTCATGGCACGCTTCTGATTATTACAGTTCTGGTGATATCTTAATATTTGTATTGTATGTTAATTTTTGTGGCATACTATGTCACACATTTTCATTGATGTTATGGGGTGTATTGCATGTCTTTGGGTGGTCTTATTTATGAAATGTTATTGCATAATATTCGCATGTTTTGCTGTTAAGTAACCATGCATTCATTTCTTTATATGGTTTCTGATAAATATGTACTATTGTGGGAATGTCTTAAATTGTTAAATTGTTTCTGTAATTTCGGTATTCTATTGTTGTTTGACATTACAATTGTTTATCTTGTAATTATTCAAGTTATTGTTGTTGTATTCACATAAATTGTGTCGATGTAAAAACTATTGTAAGCGCCTGCCGTCTGTAACTGTCTCGTCTAATTTATTCACATTGTACTTCATATTTTATTCATTTTTGTAGGTAAGCATGCATAATTCTTTATTTAAAATTATGACATACATGTCATATCTGGGCTACATTCAGCATCTAGCTTGCCCACACATTGTTACATATTGTAAATTCCTGAAACTTCAGGAATATCATGTCTAGGTCGATACATGTCGCCCTCCTGAATATACAATAAAACATGCAATGCAACATGTTCAACACAATTTTGTTCATGTAATGAACTCTCTGTACAGGTCTACGGACCTTAGCTAGCATTAAGGTAACTCTATGACTTGCATATTATGTATTTTCCTTTCATGTTTTATAATGTTACATACTGTGCACACTTGTGTCAGTAATAGTGGTTAACCAGACTTATTGGTACATGAAACAGCTGTTTGCCAAACCTTGGCCTACAGTCGCCTATCTGCATGCTTATCTCTAAACTAGCGGGCGATTGCCGTTATCTAATCTCAACTCAAGGTTCAACTTAGCCTTGAAGCTGATTCTCGTTACTAAGAACTGCACTATTTTGAATTAAATTGTAAATGTATTCTAATTTATTAAAAATGTATTAAAAAATCTTTTTGATTTTTGACGGGCAGTTTATGGACGGTAGCGCGATGATTTTATTTTTCTAGGTTGGCTAATCTGATTTATATATCGCATCAACGTTCGCGTGATTGTACCTTGCCCAGTGCACATTCAGCTTTCTCGGCGTTCGGTTCGCCGAACTTTCTCTGTCAAGTTAGTGTCGACATTAAATGTAGGATTTAGGCCTTATTATTTTCTATTATGGCCGACTAGGCTCTCTTCATGAGTAACTAAATTTATATTAATTTAATATGCAGCATTAGCCAGCCTACTTCAATTTTTACAGCTGTAATGTAATCAGTCAATATTAAAACTATTCGTATACAGTCCACTTCTTTTTATTTCTTAATGTAATTTTTAATTCATTCTACACATCATCTTCAATCACCATGGAAGACCAGCTAACAGAATATAATTCAAGAAACATAATTTTCGCCCACTTGGGCCCAACTAATTAATTCTTCCTGTCCACACTTGTGGAACATTACTTCTATTCATCAGTTTCGGTCCACTCGGACCGGGACCATCCAATTTCAAAAATGATTTTAAATATAAATCTTAGATATGTTTTATAAATCTCATGTTTTATGTTTTAACATGGGTAATTTTTTATATGACGAACCATAACTGCCGTAAATTCAAACAGAATCAAATAATATTTTACATATGTGCCTGAGCTATAGAGAACTCAATGTCTGTTGATTTTGGTGAAGATCGGTTACGGGGAAAGGGCAGTTTACCTGAAACATTTTTTGTTGTAACATGAGTAAAGTACTTAATTTTGATAAAGTATCCTGATGAGATCTTAATAATCCACTGTAGAAACGTAGATGAAATATCTATAAATGAAGAGGCTAGTTGAACGGGCTGGGGGTAATTTTCTATAAATCAAAATTATAGTTGAAGGGGGAGGGGATAATTTTTTTTTTATATGTGTACTACGTTATTGGCAACAAAAGTATTTTTTTGTTAAAATTCCTTCCCTGGCTGTTTGGCTGAAAATGATTTTAAATATAAATCTTAGAATATGGAAGTCATGTATGGTTCTCCATACCGATATTTGTAAACATCGTATGTGCAGGAGCGATTAGGAAGTGAAGGGAGGGGGGATTGCCCCGTGCTGTACACATAGAGCGTTGAGGCATGCCTCACTTCTGTAGTCCAAACATTCAAGTTAAAGCGCGCTGTGTTGTTTATAAGTGTTTTTATTTTATGCGGTTATTAAAAGTGTCCCTGTTATTCCGCTGAACTAACAGATGATCAAGATTGTTATTTGAATTATTTGTAACATTAAACATATATATAGAAACTAATCAAGTTTAAAAATTTGAAGTTCAATCAGTTGTACGAGGGTAAGTCAAAAAGTAAAGGCAAATTAAAAAAAAAAACTTTTTATTGTGAAAACAAGATGACAAGTAACATCATTTCTCTACATAATCTCCCTCAACTTCTATGCACTTGGTCCATCTTTTGACAAGCTTCGTAATTCCGTCCTGGAAGAAGATCTGTGGCATCGTGCACAGTCACTCGCGCACCGCCTCCACAACCTCGTCATCCGACGAAAACTTGGATTCACGCAGGTGCTCATTCATCGGACCAAAAAGGTGAAAATCACTTGGAGCTAGGTCAGGACTGTACGGCGGCTGCTCCAGCAGCTCAAAACCAAGATCTTGAATGCACTGGATCGTTTTCCCCGCAGTATGAGGACGGGCATTGTCCTGAAGCAAAAGCACACCTTTTGAAAGTTTTCCTCGCCTCTTTGTTTTGATTTTGGGTTTGAGATCTCGCAGTAGCTCACAGTAGCTGTCACTATTCACTGTTTGACCATTAGGAGTGTAATGAATTAGAAGTGGACCTTTCATATCCCAAAACACTGTCATCATCAACTTTCCTGCAGAAACTTGTCTTTTGAACTTTTTTGCTGTAGGCGAGGATGGATGTTTCCACACCATACTCTGCCGCTTACTCTGTGGTTCGAAGTGATGGACCCACGTCTCATCAACGGTTACTATGCGACTGAGAACTCTTCTCCTTCCTCTTCCAAATGCCTTAAATGTGATTTCGAAATTTCCAAACGTTTCTGTTTGTGCTGGTCTGTCAGTCGATGTGGTACCCAACGAGCACACACTTTGCGATAATTTAGTGATTCGTGGATGATTGCAACTGCTGAACCGTGGCTAATGGTCAACGCATGCGCAATATCATCAATTTTGACACGACGATCATCATGAATTCGCTCAACTGTCTCGATGTTCTTGTCCGTCTTCGAAGTGGATGGCCTACCTGAACGCTCTTCATCGCAGATAGATACACGACCATTTTTAAAGCGATTTATCCACTCATAAATTTTGCGTTCACTAAGACAGCTCTCACCGTACTGCTGCTGCATTCTGCGAATAATCTCCGCAGGTTTAGTCCCTTCAGAGTGCAGAAAACGTACCACTCCCCTCATTTCTTCCTTGGTGCACACGGACAACGGGGCACTCATAATAAAATGCCCTGAAATCACTACGAATGGAGCTGAGCACTGAAACAACACAGCTAAAGAACAAAAAAACTTTGAGGTTATGATATGTCATTGCTCAGTCAGTGCTGCCATCCATTGCAGCAGGGAAAATAAAATTTGCCTTTACTTTTTGACTTACCCTGATATTTTAAAAAAGTTTTTTTTTTTTTGAGGTTTTATCCAAACATTTATATTTTATTTGCCAAATTACACTTTTTACTGTTTACTGTAGGAAACTGGATACATGAAACGTACACTTAAAATTCTTGTGTGCCCCACCGGATATCCTGTGTACGCGCTTTGACTTTCCTTTCAATAAGATTTTCCAGTGCCTCCGACCTTACAGATAGTGAATCAATTTTCTCAAGTAACTGCTGATATGGAGACAAAGGTTGAGCCCCCATCACCACATGGCCTAGTTTTGAATCAATTTTTGCATCTAATCTGGCGTTTCGAATCTGTAAAGCATTATTATAATAAAGCATATTACTGTAAAGCATTTTTTATTTAACGATTTTAAAAGAAATCTCCATTAACATTAAGACATGAGTTCCACTGTTGCACCAACCTGTAGATTCCCTGCTAGTAAAATTCTTACGGCTGTTTGTGGAACCATTCGCTTACAGCAAACTCTACCTCAGCGTCCGATTTGAACCACCATCCTTTTAGTGATTCCTTAAAAAAAAATTTAAGATAAGATTTTTGCCTACCCATTCATTAACTACTAGCTTCGCCACTGCTCATAACACATCAAAGCTCAACAAGCTTACGGCCAATGTAGGAGGTCCCACTGGAAGCAAGAGGCGATTGTTGATGGCGGTCACGGATTGCATCCTTCTGTATGGTTGCGAAATCTGGGCCGATTCACTAAAGACGGAGAAATACAGGAAACGTATAGCATCGGTGCAGAGAAGAGGAGCCCTCAGAGTAGTATCCTGTTACCGGGCAGTGCCAGAGCCAGTAGGCCTAGTGATAGCGGGAGTGATTCCCACAGGCCTGTTGGGTCTAGAGCGGTAGCATTTCTTCGAAAGAAGAGATGTGATTGGAAGGGATGCGGTAAAGCATGAAGCCAGGGAACTCACTCTCCGGCACTGGCAAGACCGATAGAATATGGAGGATAAAGGAAGATAGACCGCAAAGCTTGTCGAGCTTAAAGGAATGGATTGACCGCCAACATGTTGAGGATAAATACTATCTGACACAGTTCCAAAGTGGTCATGGCAATTTCAATGCCTACCTCCACAGAATGGGAAAAGTGCAGAGCCCAGCATGGCGAAACGGTGACTCTCCCCATGAAGATGCCTTGCACACCTTTTTCAAGTGCTGCAAATTCACAAGACAGAGGATGGTACTGGAAATGGAGCTCGGGGACTTCACGCCCGAGAGCGTAGTCGAGTTTATGCTTCGAGGCAAGGCGGAATGGGACCGCATTTCTGCATTTATTCAGTGTGTCCTACTAGAAAAAGAAAAGACAGACCCAACTTGCACTCAACGGACAGCAGAAGATAAGAGACAAATAGAAGCAGCCCGATAAGGCTCAATAGGCTCCATTCTGAAATAATACACTAAGTGGTTCCAGGATGGTCATGAATGCCTGAATTAGAGGTGGGTTTTTTAGTGGGTGAGAGTCCCACACACCAGGGGACACACGGTTTCCTCTGACGGTGCATAAAGCATTTTCCCCCTCAAAAAAAAAAGATGTAGTAAATTTAGTAGTGTCATTGGCTTTCAAACCGATCCAGCTCAATTTTTCACCTGCGACTGGATTAACTATAAAGCGAATGTGTTACCGGAAAATGTGTTGAAGGCAGCAGGTAGGCCAAGAGTGTGGATTACAACAATCGATAGAATCGGACAAATCATGGCACCTTCGTAACTGATGATTAAGTAATTTAAAACTGACGTTTGCTTCATCTGATCTCCGATAACCAAAGACAGAATTAGAAACGATTTAACAAGAACTGAATTTGATATACTGTCTGAAAATTCAAGAAACGGAGAAAGTAGATTGAGGAGGACTGAACATATAACAGAATGGAAGAGAACATACTACAACACAAAATTCTGGAATGTAAATTTAAGGACGAAAAGGTGTAGAAAGAGAGAGTATAAAGATGGTTTAAAATAGAGTCGCGGATTGAAGCAGAAGAAGAAGGAGAAGAAGAAGAAGAAGTAGCAGAAGATGAAGAAGAAGAAGAAAAAATGGAAAGAAGAAGACGGTGACTTGAAGAAGGAGGAGGAGCAGGAGAAGAGATAAAACTATGCCCAGTTCGTCACTTGCACCAAAATCTGGACTTAGGACCACGGTTGTATATCCTGAGACGATTTTTTAAAAATTTGTAAAAGCAGTCGTAATAGTTTATCATTTATAATACTTAAAATTTTTCCCATTTTTTTTAATGAAATTGTTAGTATACATTTTCTAATAAAATAGGTACAGAAGTCAATACCCAGCGTGTGGTTTGTTGTAATTCCTAATCAGTTCTAAAAGTCTAGTGTCGATATTCAGAGCAGGGAGCAGGTACTCAAGCGAAAAGTTCTAACTCCCCGTCTTTTACAAGCAACTGAAAAACAATAATGTTAATCATCGCAAAACGTGAAACATGTCTGGGAGTAGTGTCGAACCGGCTGCTACTGTTGTCGAGTTTTACTTCTGTGCGTTTACGTGGGGGAGACGGACGCATGGCGCTGTTTGGCATTCCGCGCAGTTGCTGACACACTGACAACCCTCTTCAAGGACGCGGACGTCGTCCGCCTCATCTCGCTCCGTTTGTGCGTCCGCCCTCTCTGTCTCTCGGTGTCCTTGACAGTTGCATAATAAGAAATGATGACGTCACAGAGCGGAGACAAGACTGGAGTATAATAATAACCCACCTATCATCCGTCACACATGCGCTGCAGGTCAGCCGGGCTCCGATTCAGTTTCCGACGTCCACTGTCAACTAACGGGAAACTGTAAATGACTGTACTCAGAATATTGTGGTGTGTGTGTGTTGCATTTGAAACCACAGCGTTCCATAAATTTGTTTTGAGGATGACCTTAGCTTACGGAAACATCAAATATTATATGACACCCAGCAGTAGCGGACTAAAGGGGAGGGCGAACCACCTCGGGCCCCACTTAGTAGGGGGCCTCCAGATTTGGAAAATTAAGTTTTTTGGTAGATTTTTAAATTTATTTGCAAATGTTCTATTGTCACGTCCTGAAACGCAACACTAGGAGAGGTCCAGGATTTAATCGATCGATTCTAAAGATTTCTTCATATTATTTTGAAATCTACCTTACAACCCTATCTCATAAAGTTTTTTCAGATATTAAAAAAAATCTTATAAAGGTTAGTTTATTATTAGAAATATATTCATGCTAAAAAAGAAGAGTCAGTTGTACTTGGCGTCAATGCTCACTATCCAGTCGGAAGTCGGAAATTGAACCCCAAACAGCACGGACGGCAACGGCAGCGGCAGTGACTCAAGAAGCCCGTGCCTGCCTCGGTACAAAAATGTAAATGGCGAGGTGAAATACCGAGAGATAACATGTAGGTCTACGCTAAAAGAGATTTCACCAGTGAAAAATATTTAACGTTTCAAGACACCAACAATTTATTTAAAATCTCTCATGAGAATTTTTACCGAACAGTAGATAATTCGGAGTGCGGAAATCGGGTCAGTTACTCGAACGAACGAATTCACAAAAAAGTGCATCACATATTGTGTGAGTGAACAAAACCGTGAGTGACATCGAAGACAATAGCACGTACAACTGTACAGATATTATAAAGCATTGTAATAAATTTAATGCATTTTATAAATAATACTACTTATATTTCTTTAAACTTTGTATTTACAATATGAAAGTGGATATTTATTTCAAACATTACTACAGCTTCTTCTAAAGCTTCCTAACTAAATGTATCAACACATTAATTAGACAATAAAATTATAACAGTAAAGTGTTTTCGCTATGTATTACTTAAAGATAAATTGGATTATAAACACCCATCTTATAGAAGGGGGCTTCAGAAATAAATCTGTCCCAGGCCTCCAGTGGCCTACGTATGCCACTGACACCCAGACTTGCAAAAGAACTCGCCAAATGAGAGGTTAGAGGTAGCGCTGAGCGAAACATTGGCGGGACGTAACAAATCAAGGGGTTGTGTATTTAGACACTCCGTGAAAACTTCAGAGCAAATAACAAAGACAGACAGTCACAATTATGTAACTTACTTAATGGTGACTCATAATATTGCGATAGCATTCTTTTGCTAGGCTGTAAAGCACCTGACAGAACAGTCGTAAAACATATTCATTACAATAAGTATTACAGTAAGTTATTGTAAAAAATATATACAGACAGTCAGTGCATGAACTAGGAGATGCTCCTTGGTGGGGGTAGGATGAGACTACCTTGAAGTTGGACTCACCATTTCCCTCAGGACAAATGAGATATTGAAGGTTGTTCCCGTATAATTATTTATAGAGTTATTTTTAAGTCATTTTTAACACACGCAACAAGTTAGAAATATACCTACGTTAAGTGATTAGTCTATAAAATTTCATTGACATTTTTTAATAACGGGGGGGGGGGAGATTGATTTCCCCGTAGTTACGCCAGTGCAGACAGTAGTAATAAATTTGCCTCGTTGTGTGTGTGTGTGTGTGTATGTGTGTGCAAAGTGTAAGTTAAGACCCAATACGAGTAACGCCGTCCCTTGTCGTTGTCTATAATAAATAGAAGTAAGTAACATAGCCTATTCCACGATCAAGACACTGTTGTAGAGAATGACGCAACTAAGCAAGTGCCAATGAAGGCTTGGCAACACCTCGACCCCTTTCTCATAATACTGAACGGCCGGTATTCCTGGAACACAAAACTCCGCCCCTCATTCCATTCCAGTCTGTAGCAGAATCCATCAACAGACCCACCAGAAACACCAAAAGACCAACCTACCTTAAAGCCGCTTGCTAGCACTCGCAAACATACCTTCCGGATACAATAGGTAGCCAACACAATGACGCAATGATTTAACACTGCTTATCATGAACCCTCTGGTTACTCCTTTTCTACTCTTCCGCTCTGATCGCTCCTACACAGTACCTATGACGCCACATTCAATACTTTTTCCCCTCTTATGAGTCCCAAACTGATCGACTCCACTGCTGCTGACTTCCGTTTGTCGCATAATAGCTAAGACTACCCCGGAGCGTATAGGCATTCTGACTACACAAAACACAAAACACACACACACACACACACACACACACATACACACACACACACACACCTTTTTTCTTCGTGGTGCCTCCACTTTCTCAACGTCAGACATGCACTTTTCCTCGGACAAAATCTTCCTCGGAATTTTGTCGCCACTGGCTGAAGGGGGCTAGTCCCCGAAACAGGCCAAGACTCGTCCTCGGACGAGCCTAAACTAGATTAGGGGATCGGTAAACAGTTTTTCGGTAAAAAAATCGAATTATTTTTTATTGTCCCCCAAAAATTCTCCATTTAATCCTGATTAAGAAAATGTATACTTTAATGGGGTTATCTACATTAATGTGACCATAAAAAATTTAATAAAACGTATTACACGTTGTTTTCCGGCCCCATTGTTTAGCTTTAGGCGCGTTTTCCGTAACCATGGATTTCAACAATTACTAAATAGGTAACTATTAGACATGTTAGTAGGTACACTTTTCTCAAAAACTATAAGTGCTATTGAGTTCAAATTTTTTGTTGTTGAACAGTACAATGTAACATACAAAATCACTAGAACTAATCTCTTTATTTAAAAAATTAGTTTTGTAAAAATGTTTAAATAAAAAGTTTTTCAACAAATTTATAAAAAGAAAATATTTCTTTATATTGGCATTTTTTTTTAAATTGCTTCAACCTAGTACAGTATGTTTCAAAGATATGTGTTAAGGTATGGTAGACATTTCAAATGCATAGGTTCATTAGACCATTAATTAATGGTACCTAACTAAACCTCTGTTTGCCCATTTAAAATGCATTGGACAAAAATGCATTGGGTCTCCAATCTTTAACCTTAAAGATAAAAATCATTTCGTAGAGTACTTGGTCGTCTAGATCAGGATTTATCCTCTTCACTTTGACGGTCATCTGTAATTGCTTTATACCACCCAAGACACGGCTTTACCTCTGATATCGTGTTTTAATTTAGTAATTGGTTTTATTGTCATAGCCGTCTTGTAGTTGACACAAGTCCAATATGTTTGAATGTGTACAGCGTTCAATATTATTCACCTCCATTATTGTCACTTGAGACAAAACAAACACTTACAAAAACAATAGAACAATCAGAACAATCGAATCTGGTAAACGAAATATGTTATAGCTACCAGCTGTTATATTTTTAGCCTCACAGTGATGCCACTACGTGAAAAAAAATTTTACTCTCTTAACATTTTGCACAGACGTCGTCTTTAATGGAATATAAAAATGCTGAAACTGTACCATATTCTCACCTAACTACGGGGGGGGGGATCAGGGGGGTTAATCCCAAGAGTTATTAAAAATTTCAGTGAAATTCTATAATAAATTGACGTAGGCTTATTTATAAACCAGTTGTGTGTGACTAATTGTGTAAATAATTATATCGGAAGAACACTCAATATCTCATTTGTCCTGAGGATAGTTGGGAGTTTAAGCATTAACGGAATATAACATCTTTAATATAATTTAATAATGATGGGGAAATGCATAGAACACATTGAACATGGAATGAGGGAAGTAAAAATAAGCTTAAAGGAAAAGGAACAATGGTTATTACATAGTGTGACACAGGCGAAAAGGTAAAGACGAACTTCGTAAGGAGTTAACGCGAGTAACAGATGGACTGTTAACAAAAGGAACAAACAGCAAGGTATGCAGTTGTGGAGGTGGACGATGGAAGGTCTCTTGGATAGATAAATTGCAAATGACGAAGTTTGAGATGAGTGGATAAAACTGAAGAATTTGGAAACCCACACGCACAGCAGAAAGAGAATGCGGACAGGTTACGTGACAGTGGCGGCCGGTGAGGCCTGAGGATGGGCAGGCTAGAGTAGTCACCTGAGTCAGAGCACCCCCCTCCCCCGACATACGTTCTTTCACTATTAATTATGTTAGAGCTATCTGATTTTTACAGTATACACATCTTACTAGAAATATACGCGTATCTTTAACAAGATAAACCGAAGATTAACTTACTTTTGTTCCAGGAAAGAAGTAAACTTTTGAGTAGAAATATATCTTGTAGGCTGTGATGAATTTACTTGTAAGCCAACGGCGCTTCTTATTCTCAGAATTGTCGGTAACATCATCATGCCATGTCGGTCGACTTTCCAATTTGCAGTGACCCTTTTTTTCAATTGAAACTAAATTGATTTTGAGTCCAGGAATATTTTATCATAGGGAAAAATGTTTTTATGTTTTTAGTATCACCTAACTTCATAAATTTTAATTATCCACACAGCTGGAAAATCATATTTCTAGTTAAGCAATAATATTGCTTAACAGTAAGCAGGGCCAGCAGGTTAATTTCTACTTTACTCCACTACCGCATTCCCATTTATGTTTATGGTACAATGACGACTGGAAAGTTCTAGATTGGTCTTTGTGCCTTTTAAGAAATACAAACTTTGGGATACGTCTACCATGTTTCAGCATATAACGTCTCTCAAAATCACTCAACCGGGAAAATGGTTTTTCCAGTAGTGTTCGATACTGCAATATCACTTTCCCTTTCTTCTGCTAAATCAATTTTATCCTCGTAGTAGAGGTCACAAACACACGGCAAGAAGAGAAAAATGGTAATAATACGCACGCACAAGGAACACGAGAACGTGAAGATTGCGTAAAACTAACACAAACCACGTTAAACCGTACCGAGAGGCTAACTCACTCGTTGCCTCCCAGATGCTGTTACAGATGCACTAGCGCCCCCCCCCCCCCTACCTGCCGGGCATAGTTCTACGTAGCTGTGCGGGTACTACGGCGGCTACTCAGATCCTCGCCTCTGTCTGCCGTTATTCTGCGCTATTACCGATAACGCGTAATTACAAAGTTTTTTTTTGCAAGTAATCAGATAACTTAAAGCCCAAATTGTGATTACAGATTGATTACATGTTTAGTTATAATAAAAATCAGAGCCTATTACTAGTTGTTTATATTTTAATAATTTTCTAAACTTTACTGGGGAGGCTTAACCTCACTTGTCTCCCCCGATGAGCCGCCGCTGGTACGTGATGAAGAATACTGACTCCATACATGCATTGCGGGTCTTCTATGGCTAAGTATTTCGTTTCTTGCATCATACATACCCTAGGCTTCTGTTGTATCAGGCACCACATTGCACCGTGCCTGGCTCCCCGTCTCATTCCCGTCCCCGTCCCAGTCTAGCAACATTTTGGGTCAACGATCATCTGTCATCTGTTCCACATAGCCGTACCATACGAGGCTTTTTGTATTTATAGCGTCTAAACTTGTCTTGTGTAAGACTTTTAGAAAATTATAGAACAAGGAAACTGTCAAGTGTGCGTAATTGAAAACCAAACACACGCGCCAGTACACTTGATCTGCTAAACAACGGAATGTAACATTAGTAGAAAAAAATAATTAAAAACTGGAATCTTCCATCAGCGAGAACAGTCAGAGAACTTTTCGTGGAAACTTACGTGTCAGCAACTTTGGGCTTAAAGTGTGGAAGTCTTGTACCCAAAACACCTAGCCTATCTTACCTTCCTAACCACTGTTCATAAAATAAAACTGCAAAGCGTTCTCGATAGGGGGCTTCGGCTAGCGGCCAAAGCCCCCTATCGGTTCCCTTCTCGTCTTTTGTGAAGTGTACACGGTGTCCGCTCCTTGGATGTCTTGGTGATCGTACGGCGTCTTACGCGTAGTTTTTACGTTCGAGCGGCGAGGACCCAGGCAAACCCCCTCATAGCCAGTCTTAGCAGGTACCGTTCACGACCAGGTGATTGTTGGAAACGGCCTCGACAAATACTGCACTAGACCTAGTACGACCAAGTACAACCTAGTACGACTTAGTACAAGCATGTCGTTGTAACGGCTTCTAAATTAATGTAATTGTTCCGTTCTTGACCAAACTACGAGGCAGGAGTTCCTACCGGTAGCTCGGTACTTATAACACAAGGGGACGTCTCTGACGCGCATCCCCTCAGCTCTGACGGGACCTTTCTAACCACCACTCAGCAACTAAATGACAAATGGAGGGAAAAGCCAAAAGGTGAGTTAATAACTAAGAGTTCAGAAGGATAGAAGAGTAGTTCCTGAAGAGAATTCAAAGGGGAAAGACGAATACGATGTGTGTTCAGAGTGCCAGCAGCATGGGCTCCACAACAAAGTGTAAGAAAAAACTATTTTAAATATTTAAAAATTCAAAAGGAAGTTTTTCTCTTGTAAAAATACAAAAAAATCGAATACAAATATCATACAAATATTTTAGACATACAAATATCTCACGTAAAATTAAAGGTTGTATTGTATACATGTTTTAAAATGTTAAGTGGATAAAAAATAATTTTAATAAAAAAAAGTAAGCAGTAAGAAAAAATAATGTTTGAAATTAGGTTTAAGAAGTTTATGCTATTTTTAAAAGTTATATATTTTATAATAATATAATAATCTATTTCTATTTCTAATAAAATATATTATGCACCACTAACATTGGAGCTAATTAAGAATAAAAATAAATCCTCTCGAAAGCCAAACGAAGTAATATTTTTACCCCCCCCCTCCCAAAAACCACATGAAGTTGCTTTTTGGTATCTTCATGTCTACTGCAGTAGTACCCGAACAGTGTTCAAGGCCTTCTTCAGAATTCCATTTTCTATGCGTGGAGCCTTTGACAGCCTTGTCTAGCAAGTTTCAGAGCCGCAGATGGCAATACTTTCTGATATGGCAGAGTAAATCGTTTTTTGGTTTTTTGGGTTTTCCATTCCGAAGCGTAGGTGCCCTATCACCATTTTCCCTACAGTAATGACTATGTGGTCATTTTAATAGAGGGAATAATAGAAGAAAATCATAAAGGTTAGATGAAGGAGGCACCGTGTGATGGAGCAAGTGGTGACTAGGAGTTGCGTTCTGACTAACGCTATTGTTGTATCAGCGATTAGTTTTGTTCATTGTCATAGTTGCAATACACGTTAACCGGACTATTAGACCGTGGTGGTCCAATTCTCATATTTCCTGAACGCCAGATTGGCTTCGGCGGCACCAACGGCAGCCATCTTGAGTGTATCGCGAACAAGGTAGTACAGCCTGCTAAAGAACAAACTGAGCGGCCTGTACTACCTTGATATTACTAAACTGAAGATAGCCGCGGTTGGTGCGGCTGAAACGTTTGGCGTTCAGGAAATTTGAATATTGGACCACAGGCTAAGGACGCACCAGCCGCACCACTCTCACCTACACGCCGAGCAATCCACTCCAAGGTTGTGGTAGCCAATCCCTTCGGCGGAGTGGATCGGTAAGCAAAGAGAGACAGGGGTTCTGTCAGGGCAGTCTGGGGGTATCCTGGGTCCTGACGTAGTAGCATGGTGCACATCGGCAACAGGGTGTGCATCTAGTGTGGAAGCGGAGGAGCTAGCGGCTGCACATATGGGCTAAGTTAGTTTACTGCGATCGGGCAGAGAGACCTCGTCAGATGAGGTGAAAGCAACTCTCCAGTGGAAGAGCAGCCCAAAATCAAAATTCCTGGTCCTCCAGATTGGGGATTTTACAGCAGGCCAGTAACCTGCTTAAGCAAAAATATATGTACGTACAAAACACATATGTAACAACCAAAAATTTAAAAAATTTTAGTGTGACTGAAAAGACGTTACATTCAGCATGACACACCTACTCAGCCCACGAGCAATAAATAAAGAAATGTGTGTAGAAGTGTCAAGTGAACGTTTACTTCAGACAATGCAAGTACGTTTCACATAGTTGTACAATAGGGCACAGGGTTGGCCGTGACAGGCTCGTCTAAAACACGAGATTTACAGCCTGCAAATGTCAGATAATGGAAACTGTGTCAAGTACCAATTTAGAGGAGAAACTGTGACGGACACACTGCCGGGTTAATTTGTAGAGTACTAGTAAAGAATAAAAAGAGTGTAAGTCACACAGTAGTATATACCCTATACGAGGACGGACATCGATACCTAAAATAATAGAATCGAACTTGTAAACAGCAGGGGAACGACTTACTGGCGACAACGGATATTTACGACAGGCAGTAGGTGTGCCGTTTTGGAAACGACGTCACGCTGCGCCAGGATAGCGTTCAGAAAAAAAGGGTCAAACACAGCGAACAATAACAAGAGACGACACATTGTTTTCGTGAGAACTGCAGCGAGACCCGGAGTACGCTTAGACAATGGCATGATAGACGAGCATGAAATTTCTCCTGTTCTAGGAAAAGAGTACGGAGGCTTTCGTCGCGAACCCGTGGGGAGACAGGATATCCAATCACAACCCAGCATCTACCCAGAGACCTGGTGGAGAGGACCGTCGCCAGCATAGCAACGGGAACGTCGAATGGGAAGTGAAGAACGACACTCTGGCTTAAGGGTAGGAGATCTTCCGTCCTATCATGTTCAACTTGAGGCGTGTTTTCCAGTACGGTGCATTGTGGTACACGATGTTTGATAAAAACTGCTTGCAGAGCACGCGGGAGGACAGTCTCTCATAATTTTTCAACCATATACTTTGGACGGTCTTTCATAAATTTTTACTCATATACTTTGAGCAGTCAGTCGGTCAGTAGAACAGTCTTTATAATTTTCAACAGTCGGTCGTCAAAGTTCGATTAACATACGGACGGCAGTGGGACTTTGAAATTTTGCCACGCGTCATATAACTAAGAGACTTAGACATTTCGATATTGGCGCGTATCCGGTAATAGTGTACTTTCAGTGTCTAAAAACATGCGACATACGCCAGTGCTTAACAATTATAGAATTATTTATTATACTCTAATTCAGAATTGAACTAACCAGTCACACTTACATCAATAATCGACGCGTAGAACTTTCGTTGATGTAATACCGGACGGCGAAATAATAACATTATACAGTGTTGCGGTGCGATTCAATATCATGTGGAACAATTACACCGCGGCATCAAAACACTAACAGTAATGAACATATCAAACGTTGAACAATAGACAGACATATATATATACACCATAAGTAACGATGAACTTTAATACGAACACACAGCGCGAGTGAATCTGTTTCGCGTGTGTTAAGTGTCAGTCACAGCTCAGCACAGCTTCCCACACATGATCCAGCAGAGAGGAGTTACGCCGATGGAAATATCGGATAAATTCACCTAAACAAGTAATCTTTATGCTATTCTTATCATAAGAAACTCTACTGTCCTGTCTCTTTTTCAAGAAACACCCCTTGAGCATCTAATTTAAACATGATAAATATAATTAACGCCATCCATCTGAGGCATACGATGAACGCATTAGTATAGGATTTATTGTTTGAATATTTGTGTTTCTATATATCGATTACATTATATATGTATGTGTATGTTTTTCAGCAAACAACGTATTGGATTTACCTTGTAATTTGATGTATAAACATGTGTTCTTTTATGTTCTTTTCATGAGTTTATGAATATATGTATTTACAGGGAATCTTCCATATTTTATATATTGAATTTAATGAATGATATAATGTTAATAAATAAGTGTTTATTTTATCAATATGCGTTCATCATTGTCAAATTACCTCAGAACGAGAAAGTGGCATTTGAGTGATTTATGGTAGTTTATTTTATTTTATTTATTAATGCAACAACTAGAGTCTCCATGCAATAGTTATGCTAACGTAAAGTAATTAACGTGTTATTTATTGATTACACGAGCTCATTATGCAAATTAATATATTAAATAATTACTTAATCACAGATTCGTTAATTCAGTAGCGTAATAGCATAACACCCCACAGTGTTGTACATAAGAGCCTCGGAATTTGGACGCATCTGTGGAACGATTCATAGGTACCTGAAAAATAAAACACGAAAGGATACCCGAATGAAATTTTATAAAACTGTCCCCAAATTCCTGTATTCTAGTGAGACATAGACTCCTTGGTAAAAGGAACGTGCAGAGGATTCAGGCACCTTAAATGAAATTTCTAAGAGGGACGCAAGGTTGTTCTCTCTTGGATCGGAGAAGGAACAAGGATGTAGGTCGCGATTTAAACACTGTATCATTGCACCAGAAGATTTAAGACCATAAAAGGGGATGGTGTCAACACTTGTATCGCATGCCTGATATCCGTCTACCTGTGGCTGCCTTGGGTTATCACCCTACTGGGAAGGGTGATGTCGGTAGTCCATGGAGGAGATGGGTTCCGGAACAAGTCTAAGGCCTAGGCCACGTTGGAATGGTGATGATGATGATCACGCGGTAATGGTCCGGTTAACATATCTTAGAACTAAGACAACTCCGGCTGTGCCAGTTTACGTTCACTTATTTGCAAATGACAGAGTTTTTCCCGGAAGGTTAACGAAGTGAAGAATATCTGCGGACAATGAGGTATTTGTTCAGTAAAAGTAAATACTGCAGCGAAAGTACTTTAGTATGCAAGCGCTGATCTTCCTTGTGAGCACAGCAAACTCGGTTACGAGAAGAGAGGCACAAAGTCATACGTGGTGGCAATGACACACAAGGTGTGGGAGGGACGAGGGACGGTCGGGTCACCGGCTCGTTAACACTCGCTAGCGTGCATGTATTTCTGGCTAAATAATACGACGGAAAGAACACTGGAATGTGTTGATGTACTGTATACTCACCTAATTGTTGCACGTGTGTATGTGTATCTATGTGTCGTCGCGAAGTCACTGTTTGAACGGCGGCGTCGGTGCGCAAACAAAAACACGAGTGCGCTCGCGTTTGCGTGTGCGTATATGTGTTTCCTTTTTGTTTTCTGCAGAAAATAAAGACCGATTTGCACAGATATTACCGGTGCTAATGATTTAGCAGCGTCGCGCTAATTGTCATTTAAACGTGTTGTACTGTGTTTATATGGGTCAACGTTATTAGCACTTACTTGTATAGTCTTTGCCTGCATACAAATATACTAGAAACATGCATATGTATAGGGTACATCTTCTTCTTTGTCGTCGTCGTTGTCCGTTCCGTGGTCCGTACTATCCGTACAGCAGTCACTTTGGACAGAGGTAATTTCCCTTTGTCTTCGGATGAATGTTAACAGAGGTTGTACAGGAATGTGTGGTAACAGGAATCACGTGAACTCCCCCCGATTCATTTCTTGTATGGGCCACGGCTCCTTGGTCCAAGTGCCAAATGTCGACTAGTGGTAGTTCGAGTTATAGATGATTATCGATAGTCGAACGAGCGAACCGAGTTCTCAGTTTTAACACGACCGTTTAGCATTTGTCTGTCTGTCTATCTGTTTGTCTATTTGGGGTATGTGTCATAGTAACTGTCGAAAGCATCAGCCAAATTTTGTAAAACGTAGTATGCATGTCCATACTTTTACCTTACAGAACCCTATATTTTGAGATTCATCCAAAAATAGGTGGGCGGGAAGTAAAAATGTGAGGGAGTCTAAATTGTGAAACAGTCGTAAAAGTACATGTGAGATGTTAAATTAAAGGGAATTTTAACCAAAATCTAAATATTATGTTCACTTCCTAAAATTTCGTCAGAGTCCAAAAAGTGGGCCAAACTTTTGATAAAATCGCAAAAATTCATGTGGGGTATCAAAGGGTTTTAATTAACATCTGAATATAGTATTACATTTCGGAAATTTCAGAATTTTAGGCCTCCAGGAGCCAAAAGAAGTTTAGAAATTTGAAAAAGTACTACAAGTAATTGTAACCAAAATCGAAATGTTTCGAATTTTTAGTTGTTATTGAATGCTCGTGTGCTCTACAATTGTTACATTACTAAAAAAATATAAATATAAATATAATATAAAAATAAATATATTAATTCATTTAGAAACCTTTGATGATACTGATGTGTTTCAGTGAAATGTACGTCAGGTAATTGTAACGACAAAACCGTAGTACAGCTGCCTGTAGAAGAAATTGAATTGAATAATATACACACGCGTATTAATTAATACTAAAGAAAAAGTAGAGAAATAGAGATTTTTGTAATTTTTATCGTAATTGAAAACTTATTTAATATCGAAATATATGTAATAATAAATGTACTTCGTTCAAAGTAGTGTACGACTTCTCCAACTCAGAGAGCATACAGCCGGCTACACACTAACCATCCCAGATGGACGTCGTGACGGACAGCAAGTCAAAAACGACAATGGGTGGCTTTGACATCCATCCGCACGTAGTGTATTTTTTAAAGGATGTGCACGACGAAAGTGAGTCCAGCAAGACCATCAGCTCAAGCCACACGACATGCGGATGGATCGTGTGTAATGTTGACGGATGTCAAGGAATCGTGCATCGTGCATGTTTGATCATGCGTACGCTAGCTGTCTA
The DNA here is from genome assembly GCA_034769895.1 of Magicicada septendecula. Classification (NCBI taxonomy): domain Eukaryota; kingdom Metazoa; phylum Arthropoda; class Insecta; order Hemiptera; family Cicadidae; genus Magicicada; species Magicicada septendecula. The sequence continues at coordinate 122,973,598 of CM068373.1, forward strand.
TCAAATCGTCATTTTCGAGCAAGTACAGTACATGTTTTTAGAGCACATTCGTTTAATAAATGTTTACTGTTTAATTTTACGTTTCATTCATTCTTTATATTTAATAACTAACGATTCAGATACAATTTCAGTTTAGTATTTACTTTAGTTTATTCTTTGTTTACATAATACATTCAAATATCATTAGCAGTTATTATTTTAAGTATTGTTATTATTAATTTGTTTTAATGGACGTCGGACCAGGACGCTGGACGAGTTGCTCGACAGTGTGGTGCGCACATTCATAATTGACGTTGGGCATGCTGGACAGCGGCGATGGATAGTGTGTAGCCGGCTTACTAGTTGCTGTAGATATAATATCGGAATATTATATGAATTTACACGTTTATTATAAAGAGCAATTTGAATTAAAAGATAATACACTAAACATTTTTTCATCCCGGTGAAAGCACTACTAAGTATATTTTCACCCAGGGTACTAAAGATTTCAATGCTGTCGAGACAGTTATTTACTTCACTTCGTTTCTGGATAGCACTGGATACGTTTTTTCTGCCGTTTCCAACATTATCTCTTAAGTAATTAAAATCGGTTTTCGTGAAGTTAAACTTTCTGTTTCACTGGGAACATTTCCCATCTTCTTACGTGTCAATTTCGCAGGCCGTAGCATTGGCTTTGCGTTAGATATTTTTTGACACCAAGTTCCTGTGTATTGTTGGACACGTGTTATGATTATCTTCTCCAGCTTGAATGGCATCATTGATTCCATCCGTAAATAAAAGAGCTAGACATTTTTTTGAACGCACCTCCACTTTTGTCCTTGTTTGATCAACTTGAGGTTGAGGGCTTTAAAAAATTTTCCCTCGTTATACACCTGAGGTCCACGACACTCCTGACTAAACATAGACAACATTTTTATTAAGCTCTTTTTGCATAAACCAATCAACTGAAAACTGACTTCGGAATGGTATGTTTTTGTTTAACCTATGACCAGGTAAAGGAAATGCAGTCAAACGCAATTAGAACTCGATCCGGAGGAATTTATCACTATATTGTTGAATAAATGTCTTTGGGGGGGGGTGTAGTTTACTATAAATAGAGGGAGCTTATCTCTACCGGTTAAACTTCTCCGAATCCAGGAGAGATCGACTACCGTAGCTTACTTGCTTTGAGGTTCACTTGCAGAAACATTGGATTGCATTGGACACAGTTCCGGGATTGCCTGATCAGAGACACACTTGACTGAGCAGGTTTTCAACAATACAAACTGCTGTGTTCTGCAGGATGCTCTTACACTGGACGCGTCGGCCTGTTCCGGCAACTCACGCTGACATCTGATCGCCTCAAAATGATTTGCTTTCAGTCCAGCAGTCTGTTCCGGCGTCTCGTTATTAGCATACAATTTTATAAAAGCATCGTATATCTCTCTAGTTGGACAAGAAAAGGAGTTCTCAGTTTTAACTCGACTGTTTGACATTTGACTGTCTATCTGTCTGGGATGTGTCTGGCAATAACTTTACACCGAACAGAAATTTGTAAAATCTACCAATACTAGCCCAATTTATTCGCATTTAAGATTAAATAAATGTCGTCGTCATCGTCATCCTTTACGGGTTAGGCTAGTAGCCTGTTCCAGTCTCAATGGAAGTCATCCAACCATCGCTTACGGGGTTTTCCCACACTTCTCTTCCCCCTTAGATGATAGTCAAGGGCTCTTTTGAAAATCTAGTTGTATCCATTCTCTCTACGTGTAACCGTCACTCCGTTTTGTAGAGGAAGATTTTCTCATTTAAGCTTTCAGCTATGCCTAGCTCTACTCTAATATGATAATTTCTGATAATATCTCTCCTAGTACAACCACTTTACAGCCCTCAAGAACCTCATTTCCGCTTCTTGTATTCTATATATATCTTTGGCCTTTCTAATCCAAGTCTTACCACCATACAGTAGTTGTGGTATGGCCATTAAATTATAATATTTCAATTGCGTCTCTTTCCTTGTTTTCTTCTTTAAATGTTTAATGATACAGCCACAAAGCGACTGGAAGAGACTAATTTTGCTTTTAACCTCCCTATTATCTTGGTATGTGATGTATACCCTTTAAATCTGGCACCTGTTCTATTGGCGAGACCTGTACGACTGTATTTATTAAATAAATGTATGGCTTTAATTAGGTTGCTTAGTTATTCAATTGTCTCCTTTTGTTGTTAGCCTTTGTTGTCCTTTCCATAGTTCTCAGAGCGGTTTGGACTTTTTATTGTCATTGCTTTTTCTGATTCATAAATAACTAATATTCTCTATCCTCTTTCTTTTTCTCTCTTTCGCTCTTTCGTCCTTTGACTCCTACGTGGAACATTGCGCTTCCACGAATGCTTTCCACCCGTGGCAATTCCGGACTCAAATCTTTGCTTGCTTCTAGACATACATGTTTGTCCTCAGAGCCTTTAGTTTCCTTTCCACTGTCCTTCTCTACGTATTCTCAGGTCTTCCTCTTGTTCTGCCTTCTTGAGAATTCTATTATTTAGCTTATTTCACCGTATCATCTTGAGATGTCTAATAGTGTTAACGATCCAGCGGTATTTCTTCCCCTTTACCTGGGATTCGATAGGAGACTAGACGGTGCTTCGCCGAAGTCCTCTGTTGAATACAACTCTTAGACACAGACTTTTTACGATGGTACGCAGTGTGTATTTACAAAAATCTAGAGTTTGCAAACGATGGAGTTGGCTACTTTCCACATCTCACATCCAAGGAATATTACCGGTTTGCATTGGATCCAAAGGTGTATAATTTCGTTCTCTTCAAAATAGCAGAAGATCGCCTACACAATACCCAGCTGGACGAAGGTGCATTTTGCTTTGTTAATTCTACTCTCTATATTTTGTATAATTAACATATTCAGCCCTCTCTCCTCGTAGATGGAGTATAGGATCTTCACGAATACTATCCATCATCGCCTTTACCTAACCCGCACATTTGTAACCCGTATCTAATCAGTATAGTTACTGATGCCTCTCTGTCACGTCCTACTATGCTAAAGAGATAGGGGGAGCGCAATCATTCAAACCACTCACTGATGTCACCAGCACGCGTTCACGTCTATCCACAATATGTGTGACAACTTGATTAATGCGGAGTGTCCATTTTTTTAAATTGCAACCAAGACTAATTAAATAAGGAAAGGTATTTATTTATTATAATTATTAACTATTGTTGCAGAGATAGAATTTAACCAAGTAAAAACATTTAAACGCTGATAAATATCGATTTTTAGAGCCAATTATGAAATTGTTGTCCATTTTCTCACACAAGCGTTTACTCTTCTTTTACATTCCTATAGGGTTTTATAATCGTAGTTCTTTCAGTTACTATGATCAGTACTAGGATAGCACGGGCCTATAACTAGCTCCAGAGGAAATAATCCACTGACGACAGACCGAGACGACTTTTCTGGCCATATAAGCCGGTTACAGTGTTATTGACAATAACGAGTGGCACTGTCTTTTTAAGGCAAGAATACCTTACTTTAAGATAACAATAATATATCATAACATAACATATAATAATATAGCATAACATAGGCTTTTACAACACACCATAACAATCTCGTGACAGAGTTTTGAATTGATGATGTTTTTCAAAAAATAAAAAATATGTATATATATATGACCAATAAATTGTTAGTATGAAATACCTCACTTTTTTCTCCGTCAAAAACCATTTTCAGTAAGTTGTCTTAAACAGGAAAGAAAAGCCACTAAATTCAGGAACAAATTTACACAAAAAATTTCAAGAATAGTGTTAGCTGATACTAAGTGATCAGATAGAGTAGGCCTATCAATCTTTTAGTCCTTTAGCGTTTTAAAACGAATACCCTATATCTATGCCCAAGCGTTTAACGTCTGTGTCAACTATTTCCAACGTCTGTGAAATATCGTACTGGTAATTTTCTTCTAAAGACCAAACCTTCATCTTCTTAGGATATATATTAACATTATGAATCCTACACAACGAGTCTAAGCATTCTATTGACAATTGTAGAGAACCCTCAAGTTCCTGCAGTATTAGCTAATCATCTGCTTTCACGATGTGACTTCATTTTTCTCCATTTTGTACTTCTTGATGCGTCAGGCTTTTTTTCAGATCACTGACGTAACTACAGGGGAATCAGGCGGATCCATATCTCCCCATAGTCGTTTTTAAATTTCAACGAAATTTCATAAACACTTAACGTAGATCTAGTCCTAAGTCTATCTCTTCAACTGACACTAAAATATTTTGTGTCACGAGTAGATATCTGTTACAAGACATAGGTAGGATTTTCATCAACAACAAAGATTTTTGAATGCATAAGTCACTCAAAGCACGATGTTTTTTGTAAGTTTGTTTCTACGTGTAAACGTCTAGACCAGTTTTGGTCAACCAGGTATCAATCGATTACTTTTTGTCTGTCGAGTGCCATTGGCTGTATAGTTTAGTTTGTGTAGGTTACAAAGAGAGAGGATAATATTTTATTGGTCCCGAGATGTCTGTTTCATCTTGTAGGTCTATATCTTTAGAAGCACCGGATTAACTTTAACAACATTAACTAAAAATGTGTAGTTTTATTTACAAAATGGTACTGTATACACAAAATTATTTTAAAAATAACAAACCTGTGACAGGGCGCAATTTTATAGATTTTTTGTATTTTTCCATATTATGTGTATGGAAAACTTTTAAATTATTAGTCCAACATTTAAAACTGTTTTAAATTTGTTTAGCCTATTAGAATCTAAAAAAAAAAAAAAAAAATCAGACGAAACTTGGGAATTTGTTTCATTGAAATCAGTTCAGCTGTTCTGATTATAAAACGAAAACCATATTATTTTCTAAAGTGAATATATATTTATTTGTTTCATTGAGTCAGTTCAGTTGTTCTGATTCTAAAACGAAATTCATATTATTTTCTAAAATGAATATATATTTAAACATCTTATGTCTGAAATTCAAATATTTTAGTATTTTATAACGCCCCTTGAACAACCAGTCCAGTCTACCAGTCTGTTGCTGGGTGAGTTTCGTGATAGGGTTCCTGCCGTGTGGCCTTGTGAAGAGGTTCTCTCTCATAGACTGGTGATCCGACACCTATGTGCAAGGCAGCAATTGTTTTTACGCCACCCCCAAACTCCAAGATGTGAGACGACGGATCCTTCACGCTGAAGGGCACCTTCTCCGTCTTGACGTGATTGTGGTCTCCGTATCCACAGCTTTGTAACCTGATTGTGGACTTGACAAATTTTGCTCCTGATTGTGGAACATGTTAACAGACTGGATGACTCTCGCGTCCCCACACAATTATTGAATTATTAGCCGAATCGTCGGAGATGTTTGGGACGGACGAGGAAGCGTCGGAGCGAGAAGCTCTAGTCTATCTGCTTGGGACCGGAACAAATCATGTTTCGTTTAATCCTTGCTGAAGATGATGATTAATAATGACAACCAGTTAGAATTTAATTTGAAAAACAGCTGTAATGAAATTGCTTAACATAATGGATTGCGTCAAATACGGGGGCAATGAATTTACTAGATCTATATTCTGGGCCCTATTGTATAAACTCTTAACTTGACTATAGAGATATAAGATTAGAGGTGGCAGCCGTGATCCGAAATTGCAAGCCAATGAATTTGCGAGATCTATATTCTGGGCCCATTGTATAAACTCTTTACTTGACCATAGAGATGTAAGATTAGAGGTGGCAGCCGTGATCCGAAATTGCAAGCCATGCGTTACTCTCTACACGATCCCGCGACCTTACCTAGTAACGTCTGCGCCGATTTGGCGGTCGAGTACGAGAAGAAATTAGATATTTATAGTGGAATACGTATATTTAAAACAGGAAATTCTCTGAGATGAGCAATATTTTTGTTGTCATCTTTCGCGAAGAGCGCCCAGCTGATTTCTCCGTGGCCTATGGCCGGCACCCGTTATATATATTTTTTTAATAAGACCTGACTGTGACTAAGGGAAAGCGTGCCTAATCCCTGAAAGAGGAAGAAGACAACAAAATTTGGAGTTGGATAAGAGGGTGTACAACAAATATTATAGGCTACACTGTTACCGCAATACGAACTACAAACACAGTACTTCCAGAGAAGTGATGGGTTGTGTGTGTTTGAGACAGAGAGAAGAGATTGAGAGAGAGAGAGAGAGAGGGGGGGGAATCCCGAATTGACCCGAGTGTATGGGAAGTCGCAGCTAGTTCCGTTACAGACAAACACGGCTTTCTCTCTCTCGTTTCCACTCTCAGCAACAGCAGCAGATAACGGAATACTTTTGTTTCGGTTACAAAAACCTCTCAATTACCATCTTCTCTCATACTAGCCGCCGCCGCCGCTGCCTTGCACAGAGTCACAACAATTTATCACTATTCCTCCCCCGCCCGCTGCTCCCTCTCTCTCTCTCTCTCTACACCGTTATTCTTATTCACTTCACTTCCGACTGTCATTTACCAAACCTAGTTCCAGCTTGTCACTTCATTACCGCTGACGGCACAACGCGGTGGTCGGTTTTTTATCCGCTTATCTGTTGCCGCGCTGACGGGTATCTCTGATTCTTTCAGCAGATACAGACCATTCATTACACACACACACACACGCGCACACACACACACACACACACACACACACACACACACACACACACACACACACACACACACACACACACACACACACACACACACACACACACACACACACACACACACACACACACACACACACCACGTGCGCGCGTATAAATCTCTAGTCGGTTTGAATGGGTGCGAGTTTGTTTGAAAAAATTCGTTAATGAGCAAAACTCCACACTGTCATGATGTAACTGATGATGAGGAACACGTATTCTTCAATTGTTCTAAGTTTAGTGGGACTCGAGGAAGATTTTAGGCACTATTCCCACCAGAAACTACAATTTGCATCTGGAAGGGTGGTGATAGTTTAAGGCTTGTATCCTTGGTTTTTCCTTACGAAGAAAATGAGAAATTTAGGATCCCTCCCAAATGGCGTAAGAAATATTTGGTTACAATTCATTTCTGGACATGCCAGTGACTGCTACTCCGTAACACGGTAAAAATGAGAAGTTAAGTTTTGTTCTCATACAGCGTCGCCAGGCACGTCCAGTAAATCCGCGTTCTTCCGTGTGTCTCACACACGATAGTTCCGACATCTGCACGGTATTCCTCTCCCTCAAATCTTCGGATGGTGTCTAATAAAATACCCGCTGTGGTCATAGTTCGTCACCCACTTTGGGGGGGGGTGGCGTATTTACGGGGAGAGACGAACGGCACCGAAAGTGGGAGAATTTTGTTAATCTCTTAATGTTTTGTTACTTTTTCAGCTAATATAGTAGTAAATTTTAAAAATATTTTAATATACAAGAAGATTTATTACGCAGCATTTGCGTATACCTCTGAAATATTAAATATAGGGAAATCAATTTAGTGACCCCAGAAGAAAAAAGCCAAACAAATATCTGCTTTTATTTCATGAAATTTGCTTTCATTTGGTGATGAAATTGCCAAAATGTCCAGGCGAATAGACATTGAACTCTAAAACATTTTCAACAATGTATCTGTTTTGGTTTACACAATTTCTTTCGTGTAACTTATTTTTTTAGTAACACTAGTTATCATTTTTGTATGTAAAATTTCGATAAATATCTTGTAAGCAATGTTTCAATAACATTTATTTTCATTGTGTAATTATCATTTGCTTCAATGGGATTGAGTTGAGAATGTCATCACACATTTTTCATCCACTTTGAAGATTATAATATTGATTAGTCTAACCTTGCTTTTTCTTTGAAACCGACACGGCCGGACCCCCGCAATCAAGATGCCCCCCACACCATCCATGCTTATTATTTTCATCACCTGACCAAACCATTTCAACCTTTCCTTTCAATACGAACTACTTTCATATTTCAAGTATCTAGGGTGTAGCATCGCATACGGTGGTTTCCTTCCTCATGGCAAAAGCGATGTTCATTGACGAATCTTCGAAAACTATTATCCGCCATTTCTTATGCCAGGGTTGAATTCTGGCAAGACGAGTCTTAATTATCGGAAGGCAAGGATCTCTATGCACAACGATAGAGGCCGATGCTTAGCCGTTCTGTCTCCCGCAGGTAAGGCGAACCACAAGGTGTGTGATAAATGAACAAAAGTAGCTCAATTAATAAGACATCTTAATAACTGAAGAATGCCGAGCCGAGATATTGCCTTAGTCCTCATCCTTTCAGACCAGCATTGATTACTTTAATATGTGCATTTAAATAAGTATGATAAACTGACATAATATATGACATCGTGTCTAACCATGTGTCACATGGCAGACGAGATTAAATTTCCGTTACACTGGATAAAGTGACAACATTTTTCTTCTTCTACTTCTTCTTCTATCTCCATCCTGAGGGTACACCTGTTCCAGTCTGACTCTGAGTAGGATTTACACAGCGTGTCTGCTCAGATTTTACAATCTCCCGCTCTGATCGCCCCCATTAACTAGTCCTACACCGTACTCTTGACGCTAAGTTCATCGCGTTTTCCATCTTATCTTTTACAAGCTGCTCGACTCCACTGCTACTACTCTTCCGTTTGGCACACAATACCGATAACTACTCCTCACCACATAGGCAGTCTGACCATACAAAACACACAAGCGCGCGATCACAGCCTTTTTTGTTCTTCATGGTACTCAAACATTCTTCACCACTTAATGAAGGGGACTAGTCTTCATAACAGCCTGAGACTCGTCCTCGGACAAGACTCATAAAAAGCTCAGCGTCCTAACTAACAAAAGACAATAAGACGACGAAGAAATCATACGGAAATTACGTAATGTGAATGAATATAAATGAGTCTAATACAAGGGTAATGATTTGTGACGAGGAAGAGCAAATCAATGCGAATTAGTGTTGGTAACGAACTCGTGGCCTCATTTACCTATCTGGGGAATACGATCACCACAGATGATCAGAGTAAGGCACTTGGAGTGTAGCTTACTGTGTGTGGAATATACAACATTATGCCTGTTAGTGTGTAATATTGAAGAATATAAATTTACGTATATCGTCCATTCGCTTCCTCGATGGGTCAGTTCCTGTTTTAAAGTTTAAAACATTTCGTACTATGCTTTTTACTGCGGAAACCAAATATTCGTTAGTTGTTAAATCGATTGACAAAAATCAAAGATGCCAAAGTTTCTACTTTGGCGAAAATAAAACTTTGTTTGATTTTAATTGGTTTATAAAACATAAAAACACAGGAATGTTTCCTGTTGAATTTGGACACAACATGTTTGGGGTGACAGACGCGCGGTGTCAGATTTACATGCGGTAAACAAATCTGTGACAAGCACGTATAGAGATTAGAAAACTAACACAAATTTTCACAGGTACATTCTATTCATATCACATAGCACGATTCTCATTACGATTTTTTTTATCTCCAGACATCATCGTTTATATAATGTATTTTGTTTATAATTCTAAAAAAAAAAGAAGAAGAAGCGCTAATAGGTAAATGTGAAGTTCTATATTTGGTCATGGTTTCGACGCAGCCTGTTATTGAAATGTCTTCATAAATTACTAATGGATTTCTTTGCTTAATTGGCATAAGTACCGGTCGGACGACCTAATATGGGCGTATGTCTTACAATGCACAAAGTGTTTTCTTTCATTAGGTTTCTTCTGTATCTTCTAAACATTTGTCTGTTTTTATTATTTATACAGAATTAAAATAATTATCAGGTTGTAGTATTAGTCGACTACATCAAGGCCATTGATCATGTGGGACGAAATAAGCTGTGGAATATCATGGACAGAAGAGGCGTACCAAAGCACCTAATAGATGTCATTAGGAGCATGTACAAGAACACAGAGATCATTGTAAAAATTGAATCTGGTGAAGTCCTTAATGAAGTGACAAATAAAGGGGTGAGTCAGGGGTGTAGCATTTCACCCACACTTTTTAATTTATATTTGGACGATGGTGTTAGAGAATGGAAACAGAGGCTAGAAATAGTGAACTTCAGTGACAGTGTCAGTGAACGTAATTTTCTCAAAACTCTGATGTTTGCTGACGATCAAATTATAATAGTAGACAATGAAAATAGCCTGCAGAGGGCCGTCTATAATAGATAATAGTAGATAATCACTTAAATGCCAAAGTGGGAAGCAGCCATGCTTGTAGTAATATAGGAAAGTATAGTTTACACTCTGAACACTCAGACAATGGTTTCCGACTATTGAACTTCGCAGTTGGTCAAAATATGATCATAGGAGGGACTTTCTTCGACCACAAAGACATACATAAGGGGACATGGATCTCTCCAGACGGGAGAACGGTCAATCAAATAGATCATGTCTTATTGGATGGCCGCCATAAGTCAGACTTACAAGACGTTAGAGTTTATAGAAGTGCCAACATGGATAGCGATCACTATCTCGTAGTTGCAAAACTGAGAGCTAGAATCTCCAATAATAGAAATGAAAAAGGAATAAAGACTCTTAGATACAATACCAAAGGAAGAAGAAATAAAACGGAGGTTCGAGGAAGTTACTAATGAGAAAATTAGACAGTGGAGACTTGAATGCCGTGAGGAACAAGATATAGAAAACCACTGGCTTAATCTAAAAAACATATTAGTGACCACGGGAGAAGAAATCGTTGGTTTGAAGAAGAGACATGGGCGAGATGAGTGGTTTGATAAGGAGTGTGAAGAGGCAACTGAATTCAAAATCAAGACATACAAATTTATGATCCAAAGGAAATGCACTAGGGCTGTTCAAGAGAAAAGGAAGGCCAGGCGGATGGAAAAGAAGATTCATAGAGGAAAAAGAGGGAGTATATGATGAGACAGATGAAAAAGATAGAGGAATATAAGAGTAAAAGGCTGAGCCGAGATATGTACAGGAAGGTGAATGATATGAGACAGGAATTTCAGCCCAGAACAAATGCCTGTAGGGATAATAATGGTGGCCTTGTGAGTGATACTGCTGGCGTAATCAGGAGATGGACAGAACACTTCGAAGAGTTGCTAGGCTCAGTTGGGGAGGCTTCGATGGAGGCATCTGAGAATGAAGAGGAAGCAGGAGAATTCGAGGATGGTAGAGAGGAGTTGGTGCCATCCTATGACGAGGTGTATGAAGCTCTAGAAAAGCTTAAAAATAACAAGGCAGCAGGTTCCGATGGTTTACCAGGGGAACTATTAAAGAGCGCAGGAGGAGATTTCATAAAGGAATTTGCCCATCTCATAGAGCGAATATGGCTGGAGGAGGTAATGCCTGATGAGTGGAACAATGGGGTGGTGTGTTTAATACATAAAAAGGGTGATCCGCTCATATGTAAAAATTATAGGGGCATCTCTCTACTTAATACAGCATATAAGGTATTGTCCAACATCATATTTTCTAGGCTGCTTCCCTACGCTGAGGAAAACATAAAAGAATATCAATGTGGATTCACTAGGAATAGGTCAACAACAGACCAAATATTTACACTAAGGCAATCCTGGAAAAAACGTTGGAATATGGAGTGGCCGCTCACCATCTCTTTGTGGATTTCCAGTCGGCATATGATTCAATCAACCGGAAAATGCTATATAGAGCTATGAAGGAGTTGAATATACCATCTAAGTTGGTGCGTATGGTTGGAGTAGTTATGTCCAATTCTAAGTGCCAAATCAGAATACAATCAAATCTATCTAACTCCTTAAAAACATTGAATGGGTTGAAACAAGGAGATGCCTTAGCGTGTCTGTTGTTCAACATAGCTCTAGAAAAGGTCATCAGGGATTCAGGAATTCAAACTAGCGGACACATATTTCACAAGGAGGTACAGCTTCTGGCCTATGCCGATGACATTGACGTCATAAGTAGGTCTGAATCTGGCTTAAAGGAAGCCTTTCAGGAACTGGAGTTGTCCGCTAAGGCTATGGGCTTGGTTATAAACCAAAGCAAAACCAAATATATGGTTGTAGGTGCCAACACTCGTGCCCTGTCCTTGCGCATTAATGATTATGAATTTGAAAAGGTTCGGGGTTTTCCATATATCGGGTCATATGTGGACTCTGGAAATGACTTCTCTAGAGACATTGAAAAACGGATATTATCTGCTAATAGGTGTTACAGCGGACTGGTGAAACATTTTAAGTCAAAATTAATAAGTAAACATACAAAAGCCACCCTATACAAGACCTTGATCAGACCAGTCCTGATGTATGGCTCGGAATGCTGGGTGCTAAAAAAACTAGATGAGCAGAAACTATCCGTTTTTGAGAGGAGGGTACTGAGGCGAATCTATGGCCCTGTGAAGGAAAACGACATTTGTAGGCGACTGCATAATCGAGAGTTGTACGAAAGGTTTAAAGATCTTCCGATCGTGCAACTCATACAAATTAACAGATTGCGTTGGGCTGGTCATGTGCAGAGAATGGCGGAGGATAGAATCTCAAAAACCAGTTATGAATTATTTGCCGATGGGAAGGAGAAGGAAAGGAAGACCGCGTACAAGATGGCTGGACCAGGTTGGTAAGGAGGCAGTGAGGCTGGGTGCAGCAAACTGGTGGACATTGGCCGGGAGTAGAGACCAGTGGGGAAAATTTCTTTTGGAGGCCAGGGCCCGGACTGGGCTGTAGCGCCGAGGATGTATGTATGTATGTATGTATGTATGTATGTAGATAATCAGGATGTATGGTCTGGAAATGTCTGTTGTCAAGACCAAGTCCGTGGCTTTTAAATGTTGCTTTCCTTAAGGTGTAAACTAATATTGCATTATCAACTAATTGAGTAAGTGCATTTATTCATGTTGCGTAGATGTGACTTGTCTTATGTTGGTGAGGTAGATGTGGACAAAACAATAGAGAGGTTTAATTACATGTGTGGAACGATAAGAAAGAACACTGAGTCGGTCGGAAGGTCAGAAATGATACTCTTTTGAAATTTTATAAAGTAATGGTAGTGCCGTGCGGCCTTTATTGCAGTGAGACTTTGACGCAATGACCCAAAGCCGGATACAGGCTAGTGAAATGATACTTTTACGATCAATACTAGGAGTATCACGGAGGGACCGCCTAAGAAATGATGATATAAGGAACGTCCGTAAAATTTACAACCTAAACGAAAGGATAAAGCAATACAGACAGAATTTGAAATACCATGTTGAAAGGATTCATAATAACAGGATACCAAAACAAATTTTGTTTTTTAATCCGAAAGACAGAGGAATATTGGAAGACCAAAGAAAAGATGGTCAGACCAAGGAGTGCGCAAAGGATCGTAAGGTCCACAGTCTGAAGAAGGAGAAGAAGAAGAAGAAGAAGAAGAAGAAGAAGAAGAAGAAGAAGAAGAAGAAGATTGTAATATTAGTATCTTCAGAGGTTTCTTCATTTTAAAACCTCTGAAGATACTGATACAGTCAATGAAATGTGCGTCAAGGCAATTATAATTATACAAAATAATACAATCAACTTGCAGAAGTAATTACAAGCTGATAATATAAATATCCTGCAAGAAACTCAAAGAGTTAGGTTATACTTGTAAAGAAATAAAGAATTAGAATAAATGTGAAAAAGATGTACTTGATAGAGGAAATTTGTACAAACATTAAATTTTAATCTCTGCTATTGTTAGAAAGTCTATAAAGGTCGAGTTTATAATGTGTAACCCTCCGCCCCTCAAAACAATAGTATTTACGTTCGGCACAGCAAAACCTTGCTTGTTACTTTAACGGGAATCGAACCGCAGGTTGCGCTGATTTATTATTATTATTATTACTACAAATATTGTAATTCCACATTACATGAATATCGGCCGCTCCAGTTTCCTATGCTCCTATTTCCGAGATGTACCACTCCGCCCACGTTTTGTTTCCACTCAACATCTGGGCGTGATGTGATTTTAAGTCATTCTAAGCAAGGTAGATGTACACTGTGTATGTAGCGTCTGAGGGACTTACAATCAACCACATACACTCCCAAACAGCTGCTTCTCGAGGAATGCTCGTGTCAAGTGCGCATGCGCAATTACAGAAGAAAATATTTTGTTTGAAATGAAGGTTTTCCTTTAATTTCTGTTTTAACCACATCAGAGTGCACAAAAAAAACATACATTTAAAAAAATATTGTTCTATACCTACTAGAGCGTTAAAAGTCTACTAATCTATTTTAAAATAGATCATGTTTTTGTTTAATATGTTTGTAATACATAATTTTTTAATTTTTAATACATCTCTTCGACGCCGTCAGAAATATATTTCTTGTGTCTCACAAAAACAATATACTACATTTCCAAATATTACAGACTTTTGAAATTTTCCTGTTCAGTGGTTTTTATTTTTTTAGTCGCGTCGCAATCTGAAGTCTTATAAAATGAACAGAGTTGAAGAAATAATTGAACGAGCGAAGAGAATTCTCAGTTTCAACTCGACCGTTTGGTATTTGTCCGTCTGTCTCTATCTATCTGTCTCTTTGTGGTATGTCTCACGATAATATCTAAACACACCAACCGATTTTTGTAAAACTTTTCATCCTGTTCAAGTTTAGAACACTTTTTAACTCTTTTTAGTAACACCGTCTATAGACCGGTGCCCTATAATGGGCAAATTAATGTACTCAGAATCTCCAAAGAAAACAGCCGGACCGAGTTTTAACTTTTTATAACTGAAAATTTATCTAATATGAAATTTTGTGTAATAATAAATGTACTCATTTCAAAATAAATAGGGAGATCTGCAGTTCAGGGAGCATACAAGTCATACAGAAAAATTATTTTTTTTTATTGATCCGACACGTAGAACCCGAGTAGTTAAAAAATTTGTACAGCAGAAAGAGCATTAAATAATATAGCTACAATACAAATAATTAATAAAAACTGGTAACTCTTGGGCCACGGTAGAAAACTCAGAGTGGCAAACTTTGCGATACACAAAGTAATACACAGGCCTCTGTTAACAAAAATTAAGAAAAATAATCGGTCTGAATTGGTTATTGCACGCTGACGATGCAGTCTTAATACAGAAAACAGAGGATGAGTTGCAGTATTCTATACATAGTTCACATCAAATTTGTAAACAATATGATTTTCAAATATCTTAGCAGAAAACAAAAATCAAGGCTTTTTAGGGGAAGTTTCCAATCAGATCAAACATTGTTCTTGAGGGAATAATTTTGGAACAGGTTTCTGACTTTAATTACATGGGTTGCACTATCAGTATTGGGAATGACACAGGCAGAGATATCACTGCAAACATATCGAGGTTTCAGATGATGTGTGGCGTCATACATATGACGTTGAGGACAGACACAAGGCTTACATTTTATAAAAAATGGGATTGCCTGTTTTACTATATGGATGTGAAACATGCGTTACTACAGAGAAGATTAAAAACCAGATTCAAAGTTCGGAAATAAAGTTTCTGAGAAGAACAAAGGATTGCACGAGACAGGATCGTTTGCGCAACGAGGATATTAGAGAAGAGCTACAAGTATTCTCCATAAATGATAAAATCCATACATATAGGAGGCAATGGTTACAGCATCTGGACAGAATGGAGGATGGACGACAGGCCTAAGGCAACGTTTTGATATAGACCCTTTGGTATAAGAGATGTAGGAAAACCGAGAGTGAGATGGAGATATACTCTGAAGACGGAACAGGCAAAGTGCCTACTGCGTGAGGTGAAGAAGAAGAAGAAGAAGAAGAAGAAGAAGAAGAAGAAGAAGAAGAAGAAGAAGAAGAAGAAGAAGAAGAAGAATTGGTCATCCGAGAATATTTCCTTTCATTAAAAATTTCAATGAGGCGTGTCCAATTACAAAAGAAGAAAGAAAAAAAGGATTATTTCGAAACATTCTTTTTCAAAGTGGAAACCGCAATAGCATATCACCAAATCGTGAAATGGAGATGAAGATAAAGCAGAAGATGGAGGAGGAGGAAGAGGACGACACCAAAAACAACAACAAAGATAACAAACTGTTTCTTCAGAACATCAATAGCTACACACAATGATAGATAACATGGTCACTTGATCTCGCATGAGAACACAATATCCAACGTGTTGCGCTTGAATTCGATTACTCCTTAACGACACTCCGTTATAGTAAAGAGAATTGTTTTTCTACTAATAAATAGCCAGCCGGTTGAGACGCATATTGCACTGCGAGAGAGCACAATTGCCGAGTTTTTATTACAAAAGGAGATTAGTAAACAGTAAACGAGGGCTGGTCGGATGCTGCACATGTCGCGCAATTAATTTCAATTTCTGTTTGGGGTTTCGCGCGTGTTTTTGTCGTGTGTGTGCGTGTGCATTAATTTTACGCTCCGTATAAAAAGCACACAAATGTCTATAATGGGTATCATACATGCGACCGTGTGAACAAGTACGCGACTAACATTTGTCATGGGGCAGTATCGCTCCTCAGTCATATTGTGTCTTTCGACACCTTATTTCTTCTTACTCTTCCCTTGTCTAATTTTACTTCCATATTCCTTAAGGAATGGAAGTATGGTGATGGCAAAAAAAATCGTGTTCGAGATTATTGCAGATTCTGATTCTACTACACTCAAAACATGAAAAAAAGTCGTTTTCCGAAAAGTGTCTGTGTGTGTGTGTGTCTGTGTGTGTGTCTGTCTGTGTGTGTGTCTGTGTGTGTGTCTGTAGATTTTTTTCTATGGCAAACGATAACTGCCGCAAATTCAAACAGAATCAAATAATTTTTTGCATACAGCCCTGATTTGTAGAGTACTCGCGACCTATTGTTTTTGGTGAAGATCGGTTGAGGGAAAGGGGTAGTTTACCTGCAACGGTTTTTTTTTATCAAGGGAAATTTTTTTTTTTGGCAAACGATAACAGCCGCAAATTCAAACAGAATTAAATAATGTTTCGTATACAGCCCTGAATTGTAGAGTTCTCAAGACCTATTGTTTTTGGTGAAGATCGGTTAAGGGGAAGGGGTAGTTTACCTGCAACATTTTTTTATCAAGCGTTTTTTCTATGGCAAACGATAACAGCCGCAAATTCAAACAAAATCAAATAATATTTTGCATACAGCCCTGAATTGTAGAGTTCTCAAGACCTATTGTTTTTGGTGAAGATCGGTTGAGGGAAAGGGGTAGTTTACCTGCAACGTTTTTTTAACAAGGGTATTTTCTATGGCAAACGATAACAGCCGCAAATTCAAACAGAATCAAATAATGTTTTGCATAAAGTCCTGATTTGTAGAGTACTCAAGACCTATTGTTTTTGGTGAAGATCGGTTAAGGGGAAGGGGTAGTTTACCTGCTACCTTTTACGTTTTAACAAGAGTAAAGTACTTGAAAATTTATTTAAACTTTTTCAAACAATGGTTGGTTTATTGCCAAGCAATAAAATTAAAATTTTTTCATTTTAATGTAAATCATGTATAAAGGAAAATATATCGCGCTTGGCAGGCGATATTAAGATTTAAATATAAATCTTAGAATATGGAAGTCATGTATGGTTCTCCATACCGATATTTTACTTCCATATTCCTTAAGGAATGGAAGTATGGTGATGGCAAAAAAAATCGTGTTCGAGATTATTGCAGATTCTGATTCTACTACACTCAAAACATGAAAAAAAGTCGTTTTCCGAAAAGTGTCTGTGTGTGTGTCTGTGTGTGTGTCTGTAGATTTTTTTCTATGGCAAACGATAACTGCCGCAAATTCAAACAGAATCAAATAATTTTTTGCATACAGCCCTGATTTGTAGAGGACTCGCGACCTATTGTTTTTGGTGAAGATCGGTTGAGGGAAAGGGGTAGTTTACCTGCAACGGTTTTTTTTTATCAAGGGAAATTTATTTTTTTTGGCAAACGATAACAGCCGCAAATTCAAACAGAATCAAATAATGTTTCGCATACAGCCCTGAATTGTAGAGTTCTCAAGACCTGTTGTTTCTGGTGAAGATTGGTTAAGGGAAAGGGGTAATTTACCAGTAACGTTTTATGTTTTAACAAGGGTATTTCCTATGGTAAACGATAACAGCCGCAAATTCAAACGAATCAAAAGATTATTTGCATACAGCCCTAAATTGTAGAGTTCTCAAGACCTATTGTTTTTGGTGAAGATCCGTTAAGGGAAAGGGGTAGTTTACCTACAACGTTTTTTTAACAAGGGTATTTTCTATGGCAAACGATAACAGCCGCAAATTCAAACAGAATCAAATAATTTTTTGCATACAGCCCTGATTTGTAGAGTACTCGCGAGCTATTGTTTTTGGTAAAGATCGGTTGAGGGGAAGGGGTAGTTTACCTGCAACGGTTTTTTTTATCAAGGGAAATTTTTTTTTTTTGTTGGCAAACGATAACAGCCGCAAATTCAAACAGAATCAAATAATGTTTCGCATACAGCCCTGAATTGTAGAGTTCTCAATACTTTTTGTTTTTGGTGAAGATCGGTTAAGGGAAAGGGGTAGTTTACCTACAACATTTTTTTAACCAGGGTATTTTCTATGGCAAACGATAACAGCCGCAAATTCAAACAGAATCAAATAATTTTCTGCATACAGCCCTGATTTGTAGAGTACTCAAGACCTCTTGTTTTTGGTGAAGATCGGTTAAGGGGAAGGGGTAGTTTACCTGCAACGTTTTTTATCAAGCGTATTTTCTATGGCAAACGATAACTGCCGCAAATTCAAACAGAATCAAATAATTTTTTGCATACGTCAGTGAATTGTAGAGTACTCAAGGCCTTTAGATTTTGGTGAAGATCAGTTAAGGGGAAGGGGTAGTTTACCTGCAACCTTTTACGTTTTAACAAGAGTAAAGTACTTGAAAATTCATTTAAACTTTTTCAAACAATGGTAATTGTTGAAAATAAAATAATTTTGTTGCCAGGCAATCTGAAAATTTCAGATTTTGTACCACAAAATCTGAAAAGATTATACGATAGTTTATGAAATGGTTAATAATACGTCAGTGGAAGGTGTAATGAGAAATTAGCAGAAATGGAAACCTGGGGAATGTTAACTGTTCTGTAGATACAATTTTGTCAGAATGTTTGGAAATGATCATCAACATTGAAGAAAAAGTAAGCATATTAAGAAACATATGTAAGTACTTATTATAAAAAAATAATGTTTGTTTTTTGATAAAGTCATTTTGATTATAAAATATAAATATTTACAACAAGAAAAGAATTTTCAGTTTTAAAAATTTAAATATATTTTTATAAAACAATGGGTTCTTCATTGAGGTGGGGACCATGTCACTCACTCCATCTCAAGCCTCCTCTCCCATTTTGCAGAAAAAGAGGACCCTGTCAAGGCTGATACTTTGACGACAGTGACAGGGCTTTCCACCAAATTCAGCAGAGTGACAGGTAGGCCCAACTCTGATTGGCTCCTCAGATTTCTCCAGCGTTAGTAGGTTCTATGAAAATATTTTATTTCAAAAATGATTTTAAATATAAATCTTAGATATGTTTTATAAATCTCATGTTTTATGTTTTAACATGGGTAATTTTTTATATGACGAACCATAACTGCCGTAAATTCAAACAGAATCAAATAATTTTTTACATATGTGCCTGAGCTATAGAGAACTCAATGTCTGTTGATTTTGGTGAAGATCGGTTACGGGGAAAGGGCAGTTTACCAGAAACATTTTTTGTTGTAACATGAGTAAAGTACTTAATTTTGATAAAGTATCCTGATAAGATCTTAATAATCCACTGTAGAAACGTAGATGAAATATCTATAAATGAAGAGGCTAGTTGAACGGGCTGGGGGTAATTTTCTATAAATCAAAATTATAGTTGAAGGGGGAGGGGATAATATTTTTTATATGTGTACTACGTTATTGGCAAGCAAGAAGTATTTTTTTGTTAAAATTCCTTCCCTGGCTGTTTGGCTGAAAATGATTTTAAATATAAATCTTAGAATATGGAAGTCATGTATGGTTCTCCATACCGATATTTCTTTTGCTTTCGAAACACAACAATTTTCTTATGATCTACTTTCATATGTAGAGTTTAAACTGCTATTATCTGCCTACTAAGCCACCTTGAAGTTTAAAATATAAACTTTTTGACTCGTGTTATTGACATTTAACAGACTTGGAAATAGTTTTAACGCATTTAAAACAGTTTTGGAAATAGTGATTTATGGTGTATAGCTAAGATTTCTCAGTACACGAGCCACTGATTTATAGAAACTTGGGTTTGAATGAGTGGCGTAACTAGGAGCTACTCCTGAGGAGGGACTCTTGAATAGAAGTGTGCTAAACTAGTATTTAAAAATAACAGGTATGAACTAAACCGTTCCAAAAAAATAACACGTACAGATACCTGTTATTATATACTTATTATACATATACATATAATTTGTTATAATATTAGTTACATACTCGTATTATATAATTTGTTATAAGGAATAAATTGAAACTAGAAGTATTAACAGTATTACTTTACACTGAAACTTTATTAAGCTGTTACTGTTTAAAAGAAAATAAGACACAAGAGGAGTTATAGGGCTATATTCTTTTGGGAATACTAATTTAAGTTTTTACTAGAAGTAAACAAACAGACACAGATTTAATATTGATTCAATTTTGGTTAGACAAATCAGTTGTGAAACTCAGGCAATGAAATGGACGTAATAGCACAACAAAGAATGTCAAAATAATTTACGTGAGATGTGCAGTGAAGTTAAAATCATCTCCGAAATCACATTAGCAAAAAGTACTATATGGCCTATCAGCCACTTTGTAGGTTATAACACAATATAATTCCCTTTTTCAAAATTTACCAAGTTGGTGACTAGTATAATATATAATTTGTTATTATAATCTGTATTATATATCTGCATAACACACGAGAATAAATGTAACGTCAGTATGAATTTTTTTGATTTATTAAAAACAGCTTCGTCTCTTTGGCATAGAGATATTCTGAACCTCGCTGTGTTGCTTCGTTTCGTACTTGTATGGCAATCGGCGCATGCGCAGAATGAAGTATTCAGCACCAAAAGGTGACATTGTACTCGTCTACTCGTAATACGTCTAATACTCCTGATACTCGTAGTACTCGTTTACTTGTTGTTACTTGTGTACTTGTTTACTCGTTAATTGCGTAGGGGGGGCCCGCGACTCGGAACTGCGAGTAATCAGAACAGTTATTTCAACTTTTCAGTTACTGTTATATCCGTTCCACAAAAATATCGTTCCAAAATGCCTGTTATATATATGCCTGGTATATCGGCTCACTTCTACTCTTGAAGGACGATACAAAAAAAAACTAATGGTTCGCTCAAGTAAAAAATATAACGGAAGTTAGACACCACAGATATAACTATACATGCGGTCCAATTCACACCATCCAATACACTATGCGATGTATTTTTTGAAACTTACCGTGTTGCGACTCCGCGACTCGTGGGTAGATGGGACTCTGAAGCCGCCGTGGTCACAACCAGCATCACAACGCTCAAGGAAGTTTTAAACCTTGAATGAAAATCGTTGTCCTCCCCTCACGTTAGAAATTGAGCCATACGGTCAGTTCCCCTATACTTGTAAAACCTTCAGTTCGGTAAACATCCCAGTAGAAATAGCCTGACGGATTGATTCTTTGCGTAAATGATTTTAAACAGACGAAAAGGTATATAAGTTTCTGTATGTGGAATATACCAAAATATAGTTAGGCTATATGAACTAAAACAGAGGTAATTTTTGAAATAGAAAGAAAATGATTTGCACATAACAGTTCTATCACAAAACAACAAACAAAGACAAGGTCTGTGACAAGGAAGGGCAAATCAATGCGAATTAGTGTTAATAACGAGCTTGTGGCCTCATTTAGCTATCTGGGATTACGATCACCGCGGATGAACGGAATAAAGCATAAGTCATCATCTGCAAGGATTAAACCAAGGATGGTTTGTTCCGGCCTCAAACAGGCAAAGATTAGGGTTGGCCACTCCAGCGCTTCCTCGGACGTCCCACACCTCTTCGTCCCCTCGGCTTATAGTTCCATAGTTGTTTGGGGATGCGGCAGTCATCCATTCGGCAAAGATGTTCCCACCAATTCAGCCGATACTGGGCAATCCTGTCGAGTATACTCATAATATCCAGTTCCTGCCGTATATCTGTGTTTCTTCTATGATCGTGGAGAGTATACCCGGCCACGTGTCTGAGAAACCTCATTTCAACCACTTGAATGCGACTGGCCTGGCCTTTCGTTAGAGTCCAATTCTGAGACCCATAAAGAAGTGTGGGAAAGGCCATCATCTTGTAGAATTTTAGCCGTGTTTCGTTACTTGCTGACTTAAAATTTCGCCTGATAGCCCCGCACATAAGGTTGAACTTATGCAACTTATTCACAACGTCGTTGCTTGTATTAAGTTATAAGACACACTGCAGCCCAGGTAGACTTGTGCTAAACCTATATTTGAAAGTAGCAATTACAAAAGTAACCGTTCCAAAAAAGTAACCGTTACAAATACCTGTTACCGTGGTGACGCCTACCGGTAACAGTGACTGTTGGAACGATTACAAAGTACGCGTTCCAGATATCTGTTACTGCGTAACTGCTACATTACAAACAACACCGGTTACTTGTAACGCTTACTTTTAAACCAGTATTCTCGCCCCCTCTGTCATACTTATTAGTTGGGGCGCTGTTTTACAGTTTACGAATTACGCTTTTTTTAAGTTTATAAAGTACGTTATAATGTTACAATTGGCATTGATGACAATCGAACATTGCCTTGCTACATTATAAACAAGATAAATATATATTTGTTACTAACTAATTTAATAATTTATAGTAATATAAATTATTATATACGACAAATAATATATTTATAATCTTTTATTTATTGTAATATAATTTATTAAAAAATTTTAAATAATTTACATGTGTTTATATCAATTATTAAATATAATTTATTACTTCATACTGATTCGTATTTTTTGCTAATTAATAAATATTATTGCAGGCCGGTTCTTGTTTAATTCGGTACGGAATGGTGTTAATGTATGTCAGTTAGTACAAAGTAATGTTTTAATATTTTTGTCTCTTACAAAGTAATTTTATCGTGATAGTATCTTTTCATTTTCTAGGTATAATAATTGAGTTTTTTATAAGCATAAAGAGTATAGATACAGATTAAGTGTCCCGTCGTCTTACTGTCATATTATCTACAAATCGAAGTAAAAACTATCCATTCATGTCAATTAACAACAGAAATGCGACGAGTTAAATCTTAAATTTCAAAAAATTTTTGTAATGTAAAATTTATTGCGTTTAGAATTTGTACAGCTTTGTTTATGGCCAAAATAATTTTAAAATTTGTGGAATGATGGACAATATCAGTTTGTACATTACAAGAAATTAAAAATGATAATCCTGTAAAAGTTTGGATTACTAAGTTTTCAAGTCCCCAACGAAAAACCCACGCTTTTTCAAGTCGCTCAGTATTTACGAGCGGTAAACCCACATACGCAGTGTATTTCTCTATCTACCCCACTGCGTTATGTGACTTCTGAATGAAGTATAGTATGATTCATGTGAAGTGTGCCGTGAAGTTAAAACCATTTCATTAACGAGGGCCAGTTGAAAAGATCGCGAAGCGACATCTCAAGGTTAGCGGTAGAACTAAAATGTTTCGAGTATTGTAAGATTTATATCTCACGTAAACACCTGCTAATTTCCAAATGTATCCGTCACTTTACTTACTGTCTGCAAGGTCTTCGAAATTTACGTGTCATACGGAATTCTGAAAAGTGGACAAAATTAAACATCGTAATGTGATTGAATTCTTAGTTCAAAGAAGGTCTAGCGCCAATGGAAATTGTAAACGTGTTAGGAGATTCTGTGCCTTAAAAAAAAAAAAAGGTTTGTAAGTTAGGTACTCGAATTTAATCGTGGTCTGCGAGCAGTGGACGTATGAACGTAGTGGACGCCCCAAAAGTGCAACAACTCCGTATATAATTAAAAAAGTTTCATACACGGTGTTGGAAAATGGAAGTCGGTTACATTAATGAAATCATAGGCATCTCACATGAGTGTGTGCATCATACACAAGGTTAACTCAAGGACTTGACGTGAAAAAACTTTGTGCAAGGTGGGTGCGCGTTTGGAGTTGTTGGACTTTTGCAAGGATGAACTTCAGTGCTTGTACGGCCACGTTAAAACACAAGTGCTCACTTAACACACTACTGTTTTTGAAGTCACAACATCTCCTAACCCATTTACTATTTCGCTGTGAATTTCCATTGGCGCTAGACATTTTCTAACAAACAATCACTGAAAGATGTTTGATTTTAACAATTTTTCAAAACACACGTGTAACGTAACTTTCAAACCGCAGATAAGTAATGAAAAGTAGACACATAGATTTAAAAAGTACCAGTTGTTTACATAAAATATGAGTCTTACCACACACACACACACACACACACACACACACACACACACACACACACACACAATTTTAGTTCTGTCACTAAGCTATACATATCGCTTCGCGAACTTTTCAACCGACTCTCGTAGTTATAATCATCTCTGAAGTCACAAAAGAAAAACCAACTCTATAGGTTAGAATAATCCTATCAGACACTCTATAGGTTATATAACCTATTATTGTTATTATTCTCTGTATCATATATCTGTATAACACAGGAGAATAAATGTAACAGAAGGATTGTTTTGTTGCCTATATAACTGCTACTTTGTACCTGTTTACTCGTTAGTTTGGTAGGGAGGGGGGTCACGGGGTCACACGAGTAACCGGAACAGATATTTCGACTTTTCAGTAACCGTTACAGCTGTTCCACAAAAGTAACCGTTACAAAATACCAGTTACATGCATATCGACCAATCTCCACAAGGCAGAGCAAAAGTCGTTTGAGAGTACTGTAGAACAGGAAGTTTTCAACAAGAACTAGCCCACTTCCAGAAGCCACCTTGGACAGACAGTCACCACTTTGACCAGACAAAGAATCCAGCTACTTGAGACAGGTGATTCACTGACAGTGATTCAGTCTGCAAAATATTTTAAATTTCTCTAGGATTTATCGATGTTTGTCGAATTCTGGTTCTTAGTCATTGGGTCTTAATCATATATCTCGTGTAGTGAACGTGGAGAATGGCATCCACAACAAACCACAACCACGCCTTGTTAACAGACATTCAATTCTGTAAAATATTTATACCTGTTCCAAACCACCCCCACACACGCAGACATTAGTGTCCAGAGTTGAGTCAGAAGGGCAACAGCTTCTGTAACGAACGACCCAACGACTCTACTACCCGTATTCTGGCGTGTATTGTGCTCATGGCATTACACACACGCACGCGCGCGCGTATGTATGTATGTAGTCACAGTGGGCCATAAGTGGCTTGAGAAAAATGCATTGTTTTATAACTTACTAGCTGTTACCCGCGGCTTCGCACGCGAATATTTGACTTTTAATAAGTATTTTAATATAATTTTTATTCTCTATGTCTATATGGCGTTCTGTCACATCGTATAACAATTTTGTACTCATTAGTCAAATTCTCTCCAAAGCTGTTTTCAACACTTGTACTATTTCAACTTGTACTAAATTATTATGTTGGTGCAACAGCCTTTGGAGATTTAAAAGTACCCGTTTATAAAGCCTTTGGAGATATTTATAAAGTACCTGTTAAATCAAAACGTTAAATTATTTATTTTAAGTGTTACTGTGTTAGAAACATTGTATAACACACTAAACGTTATGTTTTCCTCAACCATGGCTTTTATTTATTTCGGCAGTAAACTAAAACCAAAACAGTCACCTAACCTCACAAATGAAAACAACACGTATTTTCGCTTTGCATTAAGTAATAGGACAATTTACAATTAGTACACTTCTTCTTTTCCACATCATAATATATTGATACAATCGCATATTATGTAAAACATCAAAAATGTACTGAAGGAATGGATAAATGTACAGTTCCGATGGCGCTAAATAACTTTTGTTTATTTACTTGTTACTATGGTAATTAATTCTGGTCTCCATGGTGTTGTTGAGATCTTTAGTAGTAGTATTTATTATATTTCATTATTTATTCATTGCATCATCAGAAATATGTATAAACATAAATTTTATAATCGTTTAAGACAATTACAAAATATATAGACGTATCTGTATACAAAATTACAAAATATATCGATACAATCGCATATTAAAAATATTAAAAACTGCAGGAACGGATAAAGGTACAGTTCCGATGCCGATAAATATCATTTGTTTATTTACTTGTTACTACGGTAATTAATTCTGGTCTCCATGGTGTTGTTGACATCCTTATACGCATCAACAAAAAGGCATTAAAAGGGCCTAAATCGTGCAAACGGGGAAAAATATCAAATTCCAAGTTAGACAGTATTTTTCGCCTTGTGTCAAAAGTTATCTGTGTAAAATTTGGTGGCAATCGGTGTAACGGTGTGGATTTGTATTTTGTATTCAGTACCCATAAATCCTCAGACTTTGAGTTTTATATATATATTGTAACGTAACAAAGTTGAGGTACCCGACGTTACATAAAAACTTTGTCAACATGACTGAAAACAATGCCCAGAGTATGCCATAATTAAATACAAGAGGGCCAATCTCACCTAAAAAATGCATTGATGGTATCTAGTAAGGTTACTAGGTAATAAAACATTGAAAATGTACCTAAAGATAAAATATGTAATGAGCAGTATAAGATGTAAAATATAAACATTGTGTCTAATGGTATGAGTTTACTGTGTAGGCGTTTGAATGTAATATACTGTTCAATTAATATTTAGTGTTTTATAAAATGTACTTGTTGTTGTACTGTATCATGATATAATGTTTACAGGATATTTATTTTATGTTTAGTGTGTAGTAAGTGTGGAGCCGTTGCTTTAAGGAAGTACTAAGTAATGGGTACTCATTTCATTCATGTTAAACTTGTATTTAAATAATTAAATACAAGTATATTTATTATGTATGGAATTATGTTAAATGTATTTAATTTAAATAATTAATGAAGATGTTTAAAATAATATTTGTAAACTTGGCCAGGAAGACAATAAGTGTTAATAAGTTGGCAAGTGGTCATTAAAATTATGTTAAAAAACCAATGAAGGGTTCAATGATTAACTAAATAATAATAATGAATTAAAATCAGGAAATTAAAATTGATATAATTGGCCATAAGCCAGTGACTCTTTGTACAGTAGGTCAGGTAAGAACAATTAAATTAAAAACAAAAATTTACAACACAGGTAATAAAACCAATAGGCCTAAATTCAGTATTTTGTAAAAGGAAATTAATACCTTTTCAAATAAGTCAATTCAGATGAAAATGTAGTAAAATGTATACGGTTTAATAAGGCAGATTAAGTGAAAGTTTTATGTGATTTAGTGTAATTCCAAGCAGGGAGTATATTATTAAATAAGAGTAGTAATATTTCCTAATTCTGGCTCTAGGATATCAAATATATTATCCAATGACAGAAAAAGTAATGGTTGTTAAGGTAACAGAAATGCAAGAAATCTTGTTGATTTCAACATTCAATTGTTATATGCTAATGGGTAAAGTTCAGCAGACAAATTTAAAAAAAAAAGGAAAACCAAATTAAATGAATAAAATTTAAACAAATTAAATATCTTATAGAAATCCATTTAAAAAGAACTGAGTAATAATTCCTGAAACTATATCTCAGTAAATATAATTCTACATACCCTTAAAGTTCACTGAATTAAGAAATACTCATTCAACCTATTTCCAGTAAAAGTATGATGATGAAAATGATTTACCATTAAACAAAGATGATCAATAGCAGAAGAAGTCAAAATTAATTAAAATATAAATTAAAAAATACACGAAGAACTTTTGTATTGAAGTACCATACCTCACTTTCAATAAACAAACGAAGTCGTAATACTACTCCAATTCCATTGGGACCGGTAACTACTAGGACCGTGAAGAAGAACGAAGACCAGAACTGAACTTCTATTACACTCCGGGACATCACATCTAAACCTTTATTGAGAAGCTGGACGCTGTTTTTATTCAAGAGTAGCATAACTATTCCGTCCTCGCTCCGTTGTAAACAGACACGGCCACCTTAAGTATCGTACACAGTGGTAACAAACCTGCTTATATTTAATTTTATATAATAAGAGTTAATAACAATTGTAATAAATAGTAACCTTAATTTTGCATTACCTGGCCTTACTAATCGTTAAAAGAATCACATGCACCCTGAGATAAGAGATAACAAAAAATAATTATAATCAAATTGTAACATAAATCACGAGTTCAATAACGAATCAATCCTGTATTGTATGATCGACATGATGTATTAATCACTGGAGAAGGAACTGTTGGGATTGGAAACTTAGATAAAATAAAGAACCCTTCTTGTATTTGACGAGTTTGTGTTATTGTAGAATAATTATTGTATTTCAATAGGGTGTAATTTACAGAGAAAGGAAGCGATAAAAGCCTAAAGTGGAACAACTTAACCTATAAGAACGTGTCATTCATCAATACCAGCGCGCGATTTCAAACAGCTGGTGAATACGGGAGAATGGAGAACTAACTTATTCTCTTCATATTCCGCTCTCTCAATTTAGATAATACAAAGGGACTAGGGTTGGAGAAAAATACTGGATTATTCATTATAATACCCGTAAAATAGCTTTTTTCTCTAGTAAAACACTTGATAATTAATTAACACAGGTCTAGAATCAACAACCGAATAATATCCCCAACATAATAAATATTTTTCTTATAAATAAATTGAATTTGTTAATTTAAAATTTTAAATTAACTATAAACTCGCAAAAGTAATTAAATAAGTAACACAACTTAAACGAGTTGTTACAGATTGCCGCATCCAACATGGGGCTTAACGTTGATACACGGGAGTCACATAGAAGTAACTACATAAGTAACAACACATGTAAACGAGTTGTTACAGATTGGCGAACCCAACAGTGGGGCTGAATTAGGTGAGAGTTTCGAAGTCAACATACACAAGACATCTAAATATTAGTTGTTACAATATATATATATATATAGATAACAATCAAAGATTGTCTGATGTTCGGTCATTAACTGACAAAATTGTCAAACATTTGTGCAGACGTTTTCACAAAATTTATTGTCATCATTTAATGTCAACTGGATACGGTCATTACGTACACAATGAGGGTAAATATTTATGAATTTTGTAATTGTATCTTGCCACCGGTGTGTGTGTGTGTGTGTGTGTGTGTGTGTGTGTGTGTTTCCTAATGACTTATTATTACTGTTATTTTAACCATGAAAGGTTTGCGAGGATCGGTCAAAAAAGTATAACTCAAATTTTAAATTATTTGTGTCGACGTTTCGACAATATTTATTGTCAACATCAGGACATGTGTATGAATACAAGAGAAACTATGAAACACAACAGATAAATTAGTAGATTGAATGTGTTTGTGTATGTGAGTGTACGCGTGTGTGCTTATATGTGTATGTGAAGGAGTTGAAACAGTTTGTTTTACATCATAAGAATAATTGCATTATTACATATTGTTTTCATTAAATACATCGAGAAAATTATAATACCCCAGACCATAATTTATACACTATTACAATTTTAATTACTGATAATGTAATGGTCCTTAATGGTACAGCATTTGTATTTAATTATAAAAGCAGTAATCAACAATTATAAATTAGAATTGGTACAGAAAACACTCACTATTCAAAATAATTGCATTATTACATATTGTGAAACATGATATAAAGAACTTTTAATAATATACATAATTGAACATTCCTACAATCTGTATTCAGCTATAATGTTTTACTATGTTATATGTTGTCATTTATATTTAGAAATGTTTTTTTGGACCACCAAATCCTGTCATCTTGATTTCGGCATCTATCTTGAATAGTTGTTCAATGATCTTCGTGTCTTTACCTTTCTTATTATCACGTTATTATATACTCCCTGTCTGTACTCCTACTTCTTAATTTTATTTTTACCCATCTAAGAACAATTACTTTCCTAAAAGTGTCTGTCTGTGTCAGTGTCTGAGTGTAGAATTTTTCTATATCGAACGATAACTGCCGCAAATTCAAACAGTATCAAATAATTTTTTTGGGTATGTACCCGAGTTGTAGAGGACTCGTAGGCCTATTGATTTTGGTGTAGACCGATTAAGGGGAAGGGGTAGTTTATCTGTAACGTTTTACGTTTTAAAGTAAAGTATTAAATTTTTATAAATAAAGTATCCTGAAAAGAGGGTCATAATAATCCACTGTAGAAATTTAGATGGAACATCTATAAATGAAAAGGGTAGTTAAAAGGGGAGAGGGTAATTTTCTATAAACGAAAATGATAGTTGAAAGGGGAGGGGATAATTTTTGTGTGTGTGCTACTTTATCGGCAACAAAGAAGTAGTTTCTATGGAAATTTTTCGCTTCAATTTCTCAAACATGAAACTCAATTTACAAGGTGGAGGATACTTTTTTAGAAATTATCGAAGCGAATTCAAGTAAATGATTTTAAATATAAATCTTAGAACATGGAAGTCACGTATGGTTCTCAATACCGATTTTTACTTCCATGTTCCATAAGAAAATGGATGTGTGGTGATGGCGAAATAAATTGAGTTCGAGATAAGGGCTGTTTCTGATTTTCTGATTGCACTACCCTCAAAACATGAAGAAAAGTCATTTTCCGAAAAGTGTCTGTGTGTCCATGTGTAGAATTTTTCTATGGAGAACGATAACTGCCGCAAATTCAAACAGAATCAAATATTTTGTTTGCACATGTGCTTGAATTGTAGAGGACTCAAGGCCTATTGATTTTGTTGAAGATCGGTTAAAGGTAAGGGGTAGTTTACCTGCAACGTTTTATGTTTAAACAAGATTAAAGTACTTAGTTTTGATAAATAAAGTATCCTGAAAAGACGATCATAATAATCCACTATAGAAAGGTAGATGAAATATCTATAAATGAAAAGGGTATTTTAAGGAGGAGGGAGTAATTTCCTATAAATGAAAATGATAGTTAAAAGGGGAGGAGATAATTTTTGATATGTGTACTATGTTGTCGGCAACAAAGAAATAGTTTGTTATTAAGTTCCTTCCCGGGCTGTCTGGCCGTGGTCTAATGTTTTCTGCAAAATCAGGCGTTACGGCAGTGCCATCGACTGCCATCAAGTGAAAATCGAGTGCTCTAAAGTGAGGTGATATACGTTAGTGACCACAGTACTATAACGCTAAAAATGAAAAAAAAAGAGAACTATCTGTCCGCGCTTGAAATGGCATTGACGTATGTGGAGAAACAATGAGATGAGTTAGTACAAAGGAGTGTAACAGCCTTCAATGTCGACGTGCAGATGTCTGTAGCTATCATAAATCTAACAGAGCAGATGTTCGACGGAGAGAAAATTTACTAGGAAAATAAACCAGAGGTGAGTGAACTAAGTTAACGAGTGCAGATGGGAGCTTGGAGAAATTAATGGATTGTTCTGGCTGAAAGGCACAGAAGACACCAGAACGAAATACAATGAGAAAATACTAAGAAAACCAAGACCGTGGCGATTGCAATAATCAACGGGACAGCTGGATGCTTAGCGAAACTAAAGGGTGTTCTAGCTGAATGTCATAGAAAGTCGTCAGAGAGAAGTACGATGAGAACATACTAAGAAAACCACGCATGAGGTTATTAAACTAATTTAACAAGTACAGCTGGACGCTTAAAGAGAAGAAGGGTAGTTCTGGTTAAAGGGATAGCAAAATCACCAGAGAGGATTTACCAAGAAAGTTATAGCAGGGGTGAGTGAACTAATTAACTTGGCAGCTGGACGTTAGATAATACAAGGATTGTTCTGTCTGAATGGCATACAAAGACAACAGAAGATTTACGAGTCTGAAAATCGGACAGGCCGTGACAGAGGGTGATGGGCTAGAGCCAGAAATAAGAAGGGAACAAACGTGGCCTATCAGAAACCAGAGTTAAAGGTAGGCGGGTTCCAGGAGTGAATTTTCTTAAAAGAAAGCAAAAAGGAGCAATTAAAACAGGGCAAAATGAAATGTAAGAAAATAGTGGGGAAAAATGTAAGAAACTAGTGGGGAATGATGTGTATGAAATATACACAAGGAACAGAGGCGCGATCGGGAGTCGATACTAAAATTCGGAGAGAGTCGTTACTTAAAATCGAGGGAGTCTACGTTAAACTTTTGAAGTCTTTACTAAAAGTCGGAAAGAGTCTGTGGTAAAGTTTCGTAGAGTCTGTTGTAAAGTTTCGGAGTCTACTGTAAAGTTCAGAGAGTTTACTTATATTTTCCTTAAGGAACATGAGTAAATAATTTGTAAACATTTAAAACTCTATTATAAAATTTCGTAGAATCAAAATTAACGAACAGTTTGTGTCACGGAGTCAAATATCGAGAAAGTGAGAACTAGAGTTTTTATTAGCTTGTAACTCGAAAAAACAAACAATCGAATCTTATCATGTGTTATTAGCGATATAAACTATTGAAAGGGAATAAGTCGTTTGCGAACTATAAATTATCGTAACGAGAGTAACCGTTGTGAACTAGTGAACAGTACTTACACAATGTAAAGAGAAGTCGGATATGCTTAGCGAGAGTGAAGTGATTAAAAGTGTTAATTAATCATCCACTACTAGAGTCATCCAAACGATCCTAGATGCAAGGGACTTGGGAGAGAATCTACACGACCAGGAGGACCATGAGAGCTGAGATGGGATCACCGTACCTCAGCGCGACGTAGACAGTAACAACTAACAACATAGACAGTAATTCGTACCAACAGTAACATTTTATGCGCTAATTACTATTGTACTTAACACCTGTCTGTCCTTCTAAAAGAACTTACGTAGGAATTAGCCTTTCTAAAAGAACTTACGTATATATATACTTTTTGTTTTTGAGAACTACACATTAAAATGTAGTCATTTCGAGTAAGAATATTTAATCATATCTTAAACTGAATCCATTTGGAATATATATCTGTATTGTAATATCAATAAGTGACTAGATGTAAGTGTGGTTCATGTTTATATATAAAAATCTAAGGAACCCTGAGATATATAGACATTCATATATAAATTGTTTATTGATAGAAATCATGTTTAAAATAATAATGATAATAATATGTTAAAAAGCGTCGAGCAATGATTAATGATAGTAAAGATAAATGTAATAAACATATTGGTTAGACTGATAAATGTGTTATTGGTTTTATTATTTAAAGATTAACCTTCTGTATCATGCAACAATATTGCTTGAGTTAGTTTTATTTACACTAACAAATAAACAAAAGAATTAGTAGTAATCAATTAAATAATTAATACTTGGATTACATACAATCAAATTTAGAGTTACATTTGACACCACACAAATAGGGCTTTTATAGATATATTAGGCGTAACACGCTGGGCTAAACAATTTAACATTATATTTGACCCTGCAACTAGTAGGGCATAACAATTTATAGTTATATTTGGACCGCAACGTAGGGCACACAGAAAATACAGTTATATTGACGTACACAACGTCGGGAATCGCAAAAATTCATTATAGTACTGTGGTTAAGGCTGAAGAAAGAAGTAGTTTTTATTGAAATATTTCATTTCGAAAATGATTTTAAATATGAATCTTTGAACATGGAAGTCATGTATGGTTCTCCCATATATCTAATACTACTATATTGCTATCGCCCGTAAGTGGAGGTGTCACGGAGTAAGTGAGACAGCAAACGACTGCTTCTATCTCTTTTTTCTACTACTCGACCCGTTGTGCGCAAGCGTCGAAGTAGTGCGCAAGCGCATAAGACTCGAAGTAGTAATGAGGGAGACAGACGCATATATGTCTGCACCGTAATGGTTTCGTCGTCCTTCAGACCCCTACTAGCAATATAGGAGTATTAGATATATGGGTTCTCCATACCGATATTTTAACACGATAATGTTTTTAGGCTGGGGGTCATTCCATAAATATGTAACGTCACCGAAAAATGTAACGCTTCCACACTTTCGATTCCCCACAGTCTAGAAATCTTCGGTCTCTTTCGTTTTAACATGATAATGTTTGTTATATAGTAAATATTTGTTACATGAACATTATACGTTTCAAAAGCCTAAAAACATTATCATGCTTCGATGTTTCGGTTTCGTCGAAATTTCTTTAAATTTTTACTTCTGTTTTACGGACCGGTCTCACCCGCTGTGGTTCATAAAGACAAGGTTTTACTGTAATGTCTTCACACTGTAATGAAAAGCCAGAGAGTGGTGTCGCTGGTCTCTGTTAGTGGTTCGGATTTGTCAATACCCTGTAGATCACTGTGAGGGAGCCTGTAACTACTCGCCCCCCCCCCCACACACACGTCTCTTTGACGCTCTATTCATATCTGCCGCCTGTCCTCTTCAAACGAAGAAGTGATGACCTAGTTATCTGTCCTGTCTCGCTCAGTTGGGACGAAACGACATTTTTATCCGTTCTTACCCTGTCAGTTGGATCCAGCATTTTCAC
The DNA here is from genome assembly GCA_034769895.1 of Magicicada septendecula. NCBI lineage: Eukaryota > Metazoa > Arthropoda > Insecta > Hemiptera > Cicadidae > Magicicada > Magicicada septendecula. The sequence continues at coordinate 123,008,157 of CM068373.1, forward strand.
ACGGTCGCAACTAGCCAAAACCGTGGCAACCAGTAGAAACGTTCCTGTTCCAAACTTCCATGAGGTTTCAGCTCTGCAACTTTTTCATTTGAAAGAGTGAAGTCTTTTTTCAAATATTATTGTTAGGTTAGGTTAGGTTAGGTTGGTTTCTCCTAGTTTACGTCGATTAGGCTGGTGTTCTTTCAGTTTGGTTCCGTCTACAAGTAAGACGGAGACTTATGAAGTCAGTGCACGGTGGGAAAGTAGTGGTAATATACATGTTACAATGGGCGGTAGATATGTTGTAAATGAGACGTCCTGTCAATTATTGAGGTATGTAACTAGTACTGGAGTGAAGAAATGTGTTATTGTTGGTATAAGTGATTGTAAGTTTTGTTATATCTTCTTCATTTTCTTCTATGACGCCACAGTTCGGAGACGAACCTTAGCCTCTACAATCATCCGCTTCCATTTTTCCCTATTCTTGGCAATTGATGTCCATCGTTTATTTTAAGCAAAGTATCAGCATCCCTCCCCGTTGCGTCAAACCACCGATGCTTGGGTCTTCCGACAGGGCTTCTACCTTCGATTTGACTAAACAGTACCTTCCTAGGTATTCGGTTGCCTTCCATCCTAATGATGTGTTTTACCCATTGCAATCTATGCAGTCGGATGGTGGTGGCCAGATCATAGTCTTTATATAGCTTGTTTAGTTGTGACAGATTCTCCATATCCCATTCACTTGGATTGGTCCATATATGTTCTCCTCAAAATTCTTCTTTCAAAGCTATTGACTGTGTTAGTGGCTCGTTAGTTCAGAGTCCAAGTCTGCTGCCATATGTTATCACCGGTCTAATCACAACTTTATATAATGTGACCTTGGTCTGACAGTGGATACTCCTTGTCTTGAATATATTTGTCACGAGTCATACGCTCTATTTGCAGCCTGTATACTTTTCCTTATTTCATTTATTTCTTAATTATCTTCAGCAATCCAACATCACAAATACTTAAACCGATTAACTATTTTCAGGTTTAGTGGTTCGATTTCAAACTGTTCAGGTTTTCTGGCTTTCCTTCGAGTGGTGATCATAACGTTCGTTTTATCTGTATTCATCTGTAATCCTATCTCTGCTGCGTCACCTTTGAGAGTTTTGTTATATGGTGGAGCTAAATACGATATCCTCTTAGCTGCAAGGGAAGCGAGCAGAAACGTCTCTTTAAAGATCAAGCGTTGCGATCTAATGATTCGATGTCTGTGACACATTCGTGATGTTCTTAGCAATCTGCAAATCGGAGGAAGGCCGCCGTTTCGATGCCTATGTAGAGCGAGCGAAGCGAACGCAGAGGTCTGTCACATATGGGTTCAGTACGTAGAGTGTAAATATGCAAAAAAATATGTGTAGACCAAGTTGATTGGTCGCAACAGTATATAAACATTGGATACAGGCTACGCATTACCGTGCTTCATGTCTTCGCACGCCTTTGATAGACGCAGTGTGTATCTGTGGCTAGTATGAAGATGTTTTCGACCTCAATTTATCGGGTCCCAATTGACCGGATTGAGTCGCAACTGACCGCGATCCCGTGCGTCAGCTGTAGTATTATAAACTGTTCGTTAATATTATTCTATCAACGGTGTTGTCAATGTCGTCGCCTTCTTTTTCATCTCCAGTAAAAGAACGATTTCCAGATTGAACTTGTGATTAACCAGCGGCGTATTCTTTGCCATAGGTATTACGTTATAAACATATGTTATTCACGTATTACAGTTAAATCTTACTGGAGAGCCGTGTCAAACCTCCTTTTCCCTGACTAAGGAGTTTTTCTGCTCTCCGTGATGCTAAATATATATATATATATATATATATATATATATAAAATTAACACTACATAACAAAACTCAGATATTTAAGTAACAAAAAAATAAGTTTTTAAGTTTTTGTAATAATGACGATAAAGTTACTCGGAAGTAAGGTGCAGAATACATTCAATTATAGCAACCATAGTTCAATCAATAGTAAGCTATTAAAGAAAGTCGGTATACTTAATTAAAAATACGTAGTTTTGTTTCGTCGAATGGATGTAGCAATAAAATGTGGGAGTTTGTTTTACAGGGAAGCAAGAAATGCAAAATTTTTACAAAACACTATGACTTTAAAATTGACTATAAAGCAATTTTACGGGGATAAAGTCATGTCTTATTGATATTAAATAAGATATAGCTATAGAAACTATACTAAGAAAGTACCGTGCGGTGCGGTGTTTTTTCAAAGAAACGCAGCCTTGAGCAGGCGACCGTCAGACGGCTGGAAAGTCTGAAAAAGTCACATAGCAAACACCCTATCATAAAATTATATTGTGTTAAAAACTAGAAAAAAATAAATGAAAGCTTGAGAAAGTAGAGTGTCTGTCAACAATATGACAGTTATGTGTGAGGGAGAGGGTCGAGAAAGAGAAATCATGTAATGCGTCTTTTCCCACTACTGTATTTTTGAACGCGCAGTTGTTGGACGAATAAAAAATCGCGTCATCTTTTTTGCGGAAGAATTTTCGTGATCGGTTGGGTAGAATTGAATTTCGCGGCACATGTAGCCAATCGGGAAACGTTCTATAAGGATTAGGTGAGGGTAGTTCTTAGTTGAGTATAAAAAAAAACGTAGTTGGAGAAAGGGGCAGTCTGCGGAGAAATTACATTCATTAGACTCGCAAATAGTGTTGTTAAGAATTAATTATTAGTGAACATATTATTCAGTATACGGTAAAGTTACAATACGGGTGAAACTAATAACTATATTGAATCGTCTAAATAAATAATAATAATGAAATTAAATCAGTAGAGAAGTCAGATGTAATTAACGGTATTCGAGTAAAATAATAAGACTTTATCGAATATACAAAAAATCGTCTGAATCTAAACCAAATTTCGAAGTGTGAGCGTACGGTGGGCAAAGTAAATGCCACAGCGGAACTTGTCACGTATCAATTAAGCTGACGATTGCTGTATATTGTCCTGTGTTGAAGGCACTTAGCGTCAATAACGTATATATTATGTGCTCAGTAAATAGTGTGTAATACAGCACATTCGCATTCTCTCTAGATCTTAAAAGTGAATGATATCTAGTGTATGTGAATATTGTGTATAAGTGAAATGGTAATCAACGAGTGAATACACCAGGATCTACGGCTCAGCAGCGGACCTCAGGACTTCAAGTACGGACAAAGTTCAAAGGAATTTGAAACAGCGCTTTGCAGATTTGTGGAATTCAACGAACAAGTAAAAATTTTAATGAACACTCATGTAATATTGTAATCTAGATCAATTCTTGAAATTTACTACTAGTGACTCAATCAGTTTCAAAGAACCCACAATCAAAAGAAATTTATCATAAAATTTACATATTGATATTACTAATCAATCAAGATTATTAAATGTAATATTTAAATGCAAAAGTTATTAAACATATAAGTTATAACATTTAATATTGTGTTTACTTATTACTGGCGCCCTGGGATAAACTATAAGAGTCGCTGCCCAAAGCAAGAGTTAAGTCAACAGTTATTTATTAGTAAAGTTATACCTAACATATCAATTACAAGATAGGTGTAATAATTAAAATTTCCATAATTATTAATATTAGTTTAGTAGTGATTCCATTCAATGCTTGATTAGAATTTTATAAATTAACCATTGCTTTGAACGGCTCAAGGTGTAGTAAGGTTCATCAATAAGAGCTGAAGGTGGTAACACTTATCAGGTCAGTGCTGGACAATGGCTTTAGAAACCTGGACAATGACAAAAAATATCGAGAGACTTCTAGGTTGCTGTAAAAGACGGATTCTAAGGACAATATTTAGAGGAGTACAAGAAAATAGAATGTGGCGCAGGCGCTAAAGTATACCATCTTTAGAAATAGCCGGAAGTTGTCAGGATAATCAAAATATACAGGCTAAGGTGGGAAGGTGGGTTGAACACATAGAGAGAATGGAGGAAGGACAGCCTACGAAACATATTTTTTACCAGAAAAAAGGTGAAGTAGAATAAGGGAACCAAGAAGTAGATTCAAAGATCAGATAGAGGAGGACCTCAGAAAGCTGAACTAAGAAAGCCAGGGCACACAATAGGGAAGAATGGAATCGACTATTGGAGCAGGCTAAGACTCACCAAGGGTTGTAGAGCCACGGCTGATGATGATGATACTTTGTTTTACAGGAGCAGGTCAGTAATTTTGAATATCTGGGATATAATGTGTCTTACATTACAGACAATGATGTGGTGAATAAGCTATGTAAGTTCAACCATGTATGCGGGACCATCAGGAGAACTAGTAAGGGAACACGCCTGAAGTAAGGGAACAAGGCGATGACCCTCCACACACTTCTCTACGGTTCTGAGAAGTGGACTTTAACGAAATCCCAGGCTAGTCATATTGAAGCAGCCGAAATGAGTTTTGTCAGGCACTTGGCAGACCAATTGAAGATCGCAGAAGAAATGGAGATGTATGGCAAGAACTGAATGTTACGAATATACTCCGTAGGATTGCGAAATATTGGCTAAAATGGTTACAACATCTTAAACCGAATGGATGACTGCCGCATCTCCGTACAACTATTGAATTATAATACGAAAAGACGGAGATGTGTGGGACATCCGAAGAAGCGATGGAATGGCTAGCTGTAGTCTATTTCTTTGGGCCGGAACAAACAGTTTTTGGTTTATTCGTTGCTGGAAATGATGATGATGAGGATGATGAGATTTATTTTACATACAAAGGTTTAAAGACCAAAACCATGGTCGTTAAAGGTATATATCCAGTGAGAACTAAGATAGTTACAAACAAAAGCATTTTAGAACAAGTGAGCCGTTTCAAATATCTCGGCTGTGCAGTAAGCTATGAATCTGAATATGATATAAGAGAGAAGATAAAAAAAATTAGGAATATTTGTAGTACGCACAAACCTTAAAAATAAAACGAGACACAGCACAGGATTAAATTTCATAAGACAATTGCAGTACGCACGTTGATTTATGCGAGTGAGGCCTGGGTCATGACAAAAAAGGAAAGCGGCAAGATTCACAGTGCTGAAATGCAGTTTCTTCGAAATACTTTAAATTATACATTGTAAGATAGAATAAGGAATGAAGATATGAAGATATCAGAGCAGAACTCGACGTAAAGGACATAAATGAAATTATTTCAATTTACAAAAAAACAATGGTGGGGGATCATCTGCAAAGGATGACAAAGGATCGATTGCCGAAAGTGGCACTGAATATAAAGCCATTGGTAGAAGAGACATGGATGAGATGGGTGCCGGAACAGGTTTATATAACCTAATCCTTGAAGAGGAAAAGAAGAAGAAGACAAAGGTTATCTTTTGGTGAGTTTCTCTTCTGCATAATGGTATTATTTTTTTTGTATCAGATTCGTTAACTTACGTGTAAATTAAATAGTTCGCTGTAATATTTTCAGTTAGTATATAATCACTTACAAAATCTAGCTGCTGGGCCAAGGTCCTGTACATAAAAGCTAGGGTAAGTTGTTTGACTTATTTGAAACAAATAATTTGATTTGTTCTTATGTACGAAAGTAGCAAATAAGTTTAGCCTTCTGCTTAAGGTGAATAACAGACAAAGCTGAATATCTGGGATATAATGTGTCTTACATTACAGACAATGATGTGGTGAATAAGCTATGTAAGTTCAACCATGTATGCGGGACCATCAGGAGAACTAGTAAGGGAACACGCCTGAAGTAAGGGAACAAGGCGAAAAAATGGCGTTTTAAGTTACTGAACGAGCGAAGCGAGTCTCAGTTTTAACATGGCTTTTGTGTGTGTCTCCCTGTCTATTTGGGTCTCACGAAAATGTTTGAACGCATCAATCGATTTTCATAAGCCTGCGTGTCCGCGCTTTCACCCTAAAGAACCCTGTTGTTTTTTAGATAGATCGTCCCCCAAAAATAGGGGGCGGGAGGCAAAAATAGGAGGGATCAAAATTTTGAAAAAATCGCAAAAGTTCATATGGGTATCAAATTGAAGGGAATTTTAACCAAAATCTGATTATAGTGTTAAAATTTTGAAAATTAAAAATTTTTGTGGTTCAAGAGCCTAAAAAGAAATAAACAATTGAAAACACTGTGAAAATACAGTAGGGTGTTAGACTAAAAGGAATTGCAACCTAAATCCAAATGTTTCGAAATTTTAGTGCTTGTATGATTCTGTACTATACAATTTTTGTTGTGCTAAAGAAATAGTAGAGTAGTCAAGATTTTGTAATTTTTCCCACAATCGAAAAGATATCTTACATTGAAATTTATGTAATAATAAATGTACATTGTTCAAAATAGTGAGCGAATTCTGCAGTACATGGAGCATATAACTTAAATGCATCAAACGTAATTAATAAATCGACACGGAAAATCATTGCCTCCTATAAATACTTCTACAACGAATAAGTACTTCTCGTTAAGGAATTTTTCCGGCTAATCTTGACTTTCGGTATTTTAAAAGTTGTACTCTTCCTGGTGTTTGGTTTACGAACGTATAACGATTTTATTACGTTTCAATTTGATACTGAACAAAATTAAATAAAATCTGACAAGTTTCCGTTTTTTTTTCAGTGAAATAATAAAATTCAATAAGTTATTTCGTCTTCACATGGCGTCGCTTCCCGGCGGAAGTTGGCGGTCATTATAGGTATCTGGACCTTTTATGCAGCGCACTGAACAAGTACAGCATAAAATAACATTCCATTACAAATAACATTAATAAATTACTGGATTGGATTCGTACTGTACTTTGAAAAGAAACGCTGAATGTCGAGACTAGCTGTCAACCAGCTTGAGGACTGTTTAGAGTTGCCATCCTTTCAGGTTTTTCCTGATACCAAGACGTTCGTTCGTATCCAAGGGGAACGTCCGGGAAAAGTTTTTTCAAAGTCCGGGATTTTATCTGTCTTTAAAAAATGGTTGAAAGCTAATTTGAAGACGTGTATTTAGCCTCATCAGTGATTAATGATTGATCCAGCAAAACGAGTCTCAGTTTTAACTCTACCGTTTGGGTTTGTTTGTCTATCTATCTATACGTCTTTCTATCTATCTGTTTGGGGTATGTCTGCTTTTAACGCATCAACTGATTTTCGTAAAAGTTAGGATGCGAGTCAATACTTTTACCTTACAGAACGCTGTTGTTTCTGAGATTGATCCCCCCAAAAATAGGGGGTTGCTGGATCCAAACTGTGAAGAGGTCCAAATTTAAAAAAAAAAATCACAGAAGTCCATGTGGTTTATCAAATTAAAGGAAATTTTAGTCAAAATATTAGTCTACTTTTGATTTTTGAAAATATACAAATTTTGAGCGCCAGGGCCCAAAAATGGAATCCATTTTTTTAATGAAAAAATCCAGTCGAGTAAGGAGACTGAAGGAGGGAATTTTAACGAAAATCGGATCGTTTGGAAGTTTTAGCTTTCATTTTATTATTGCTCTTCAATTGTGACTTTATCAAACAAAAAATAGTAGGTTAATCTAAGTTTCGTAATTTTTATAATAATTAAAAAATTATCTGGCGGCTGAGTAGACCAGTAGGTATGGCACCTGGCTACTAAGCTAGAGGTCCCGCACCATAAAATTAAGGTGCGTTTTTCAGCCCCCAGGTCGACTCAGCCTGTTGAAAATGAGTACCTGGGATAATATCCTGGGGATAATAATGAGCGGCTGAAGCGTAGTGCTGGCCACACTGCCTTCCTTGTATGCCGTACGGCTCGCATAAGGCAACCTACCCTGCCTGACACCTAAGCTGCTTCCAAATCATTAAAAAATTATCTAGTATCAAAATTTATCCAATAATAAATGTAGACCTATTTCGTTCAACATATAAGACAATATAGGCGGAGTGTACAAAAATAATTGTCCCAATGTTGGTTTGCCAGATACCTGATCAGTTTTATTACAGAAAGACATTTCGTACGCTTGATTTTAAGATAAGTCTGGAACAATCGTCAGACTTTATGCTGAGAGAGTTCTGTAGCTCAAAGAGCATACTGGTATGTTTTTCTGCCATTCTCATTCTTTGGAGTGGTTTGAAGCTCTTCAGGTTTTGTTGTCTTCACGACTGTTTAGCTCGAGCAGCCGGTGTCCTCAAAAGTCTGGTCAGTTGTTGCAGCCTCGATCTGCCCTCGGCGTTTTTACCCTCCATCGTGTCTTGAGTAGGTCGTCATGTTTCAGAGTTTTGTCTTGTCTATAAAACTTCCCACAGGCGGCATGCCTTTGCCTCCTCAACACTTCCTCGTTCGTCACTTTGGCCACCCATTCGCCGGGAACAGTAGACCTATATACGCAGTTAGTCAGTTGACAAGTATCTGTCGTGTTTTTTACAATATGAGTTTTGCATTTATTTATCACTGTAGTTTATTTTAACTTTAAGATTTTTATTTTAGTCAACAAAAAAAAAAACAGAGGGCTAAATACTTGTTTATTGATGCATTACAAAAAACTTTCATCTCTCATTTAACGAAGGAAAAACATATTTGGGCAGTTTTCTTCAGTAGCGTAACTACGGAGGGATCAATCCCCCCCCCCACTGTAGCTATTACAGATTTCATCAAAATTCCATAATCACTTAAGATAGACCTGTTTCTAAGCGTGTTGAGTATGTTAAAATCGTCATCATCTTCTTCTTAACGGTTTTAGGCTTTAGCGGCCTGTTCCTATTCCACAGTCCACCTTTTCTTAGGTCTACCAACTTTTCTTCTGCCTCTAGGGTTGTAATCTTTCGCCATCTTCGTTATTCTATTTTCTTCCATTCTATTTATGTGTTGAATCCATTTTCTTCTGTATTCTTTAATCCTTTCACTAACTGCAAACATATCTAAATCACTTCTTATCTCCTCATTTCTTATATGATATCGTCTAGGCCTATTACACCTTTTAACTGATCTCAGAAATATTATTTCTGCTGTTTGTATCTTCTGTTCAACTTTTTTCTTCAAGACCCAAGTTTCAGAACCATACAGTAGGGTAGGTACCATTACCATTGCTTTATACAATTTTATTTGGGTTTCTTTTCTACGTTTAGGATGTTTTTACAACCAGAAGTAGGATATGCGGAATATAGAGCCGTTTGTACCAAAGCCTCTACCTACCCAAAGCCGTCGTTCGTGGTGAAGAGCTACACCCTTTTCGAGGTGGTCATATAACAGAACACGACAGATCTAGACCGGAGAAGGTCGATAAAATAATCTAGCCGACATAAGGTTGGTTTCCCTATACGGTGGTCTCAATCAACAGCTTATAGGCCTAATAACAGTATCCTCGGAAAACAGGTATGTTAAAATAAGACTTATAAATAATTGTAAAAATCAAAGGAATTACAATACTTGTTACAATTGTCGTAATAATGATAATCGTTCATCATCTGGTAAAATACATGTTTGTAGCACTAAAAAGCGATTACGCATGGGCAAGAAAACGAAGGCAGTTGACACGACTTCTATTGTCTAAAGTCTTTATGCTGTGAACCGTCGTTTTTGTACAGGAAATCTAGTGGTTTCTTGACTAGTAGTTTCTGGTAGGTTTTCGATAAAGCTCCTATAAAACGGATTTGACTTATAGTTGTTTATTGATATGCGGTATATTTTTTCATTTTTAAATCACATTTTGATAGTTTTTAAGGCAAAGGCGAATGAGTCTTTCCATTTTTTTTTCTTTTTAGGCCATGCAAATCCTAACGCTACTCGCGAACCAAGTATGTACTAATGACATTCAGCTTTGGGAACTTCTCAAAAGCAAATGTCGAAGTCATACACTTAATTTCGTTGTAATGACGTTCCCCTGTATTAGCTTGAATAGAAAAATAAAGAAAAATAGACAAAACTGACAAGGTGGTGTTGAAAGAAGGTTGAAACAAGAATATCGAGACGTATACTAGATAAATATAAATTAAGCGAGTGAAGAAGAAGAAGAAGAAGAAGAAGAAGAAGAAGAAGAAGAAGAAGAAGAAGCGTAGGACGCTGGATGGGAGGCTGTGGGAGCGAGACCAAACTGGGCCACTGTATGATGGATGCAAGCAGATAACAAACCGGTTCCACTGGTGACTTGATGAGTTGCCAGTCGTATTTAACACAGGAAGTTTGTTTCAGCACACGGGCAAAAAATAATTACTACTTTCTGATTACAAACAAAGTGAGCGGAATGCCAGAGCGTTTGTTTCATAAGTATCGTAAAACATAATGCATTTTATTATCTCATCTTAAAATCTCAGAATTTCAAATTTCAAAAGCACAATCCGGTAATTGGCAGAGGACGCTCACGATTGTTCCAGATTTACCTTAAAATCAAGCGTAGGGAATGACTTCCTGTAATAAAACTGATCAGGTATCTGGCAAACTAACATTGGCACAATTATTTTTGTATACTCCGTCTACAATCTCTCTTTCATTTTTTCAGTGGTCTGTTACATTGAATAAAATACCTAAGTAAAAAGATTTTCAATGACCACTTTCGATTTCGGCTTACAAAGTAAAGTTCATAGACTATTTTCTTGGATTCAAAAATTACAAAATGGTTTACAAGTTAGTTCATAATATAAGTATTATAATATATATTGTAGTATATTCATAAATATCGGTAAACAAGTATATTTAATTTAATATAAGTTATGTTTTGTTTATATTTATAATTTTTTAAGTAACACACTATTTTTTTAAACAATTGTATTCAACTTCATATTATATAAGTTATGGTTTGCTAATATCCAAAATTATCCAAGGAACAACATAAATACCCTACTGTGTAGCAAATTTTATTAAGTTATCTTAGCCCCTGTCTTGAGATATAAAAATTTCCTTAAAAACACAAAAGACGAGACATTTCTGGACCAATGTTTATAGAAACATTTTTTTTATGCTTAAGCACAGAATCCGAATGAGTAGAGTAGAATGAGACAATCACCTTTTACGTTACTCTCTGAATTCGAGGGCGGTACGATATGACAAGTACCTGTGGTTGACGACAGTGACTCAAATCTGCATTACCATCTGTTAGTACAACTGTTTAAACTTTGTACTGTTTTGTCAGTTGTAAGCAGCCTACTAACATTGCACGGCACGCGCGGATGACGTCACGATTTTATCAAGCCTTGCAATCGGCCAGCCTAGCCGACTGCAAGCCAGTATTAGTTTAGTTTATAACACGACTCCGAGCGCAACTCTCGTTAAACACTTCTCTTACAGCCGCGGCTTTTGGCTATTATACAGCATGCATTTATAACATTTCACTTTAATCGTCTACCTGCGTCCATCTGCAATGGACCACGATTTCATTCAAAATTAATCTCGGGCATTTTCGCCTCAAATGCTTCCGCACGTGCCGATCGTAACTAACAAACCAAATTATTCAATAAACGCATGTTCAATATCTCAAATACAGTCCACTTCTTTCTAACAAACAATCCAGCTTTCCTTATTAGCGTCTTTGGAATAACTCGCGATTCTTCAAGAGCTTCCAAACCGCATCATTTTTGGTCCCACCGGACCGGATTTCACATTTCAGGCCAAAAACGTCATCATTTTTGGTCCAATCAGGCAGGATTTCACATTTTCAGGCCAAAACAAACTACATCATTTTTGGCCCCAACGGCACAGATTTCTCATACCTGAGTACACCGGCGACAACATTTATTTATATACATCATTTCTGGAAAAACCAATCTGAAGTTAATCACGACAGACGGGCATCATTTTCGTCCTGAGCGACACCATTATCGTGAAGCACGTAGCAGTCATCTCGACAAGATTCAGCCAAGCAGTAGACCAGAGACGACGGGACGAAACAGGACAACATTTTCGAGATTCCACAGCTTTAAATGATGGAGGGTACAACATGAGGCAACGGCTAACCGGCAGAGACAGGAGGTGTAGCAGCTCCAAACGGGATCGAAGCCAGCTTCATCACGAATGGATCGACGGCCACGTGACTATAAACTTTACCTATATTTGATTTATTTTTAATAATATTTCACCCAGTGTGTTTTTTGACATATTTATATAAACAATTAACTTATTACACAATATAAATTAATAGATGGTTGGCAGCTCATTATCAGTCAGAACTTTAAAGATAAAGCTATACTTTGTAATCATTTAGATTTATAATTTCAATAATTTAACTGCCAACGAGTTTGATTAGTTAGAGAGAGTAAGTTTATGTTCAAACCAACGATCGCTAGCTACCAAACGTATTTAAACTCATTCAAAATTAAGTTTGTGGTTCACATGCTCGATGCTCAATTGTTTCTAAATATCTTTCCATTTTTTATCTCAAACTGTAATAATGGCCGATGTAAGGGCTCTGATAAAAAAACGAGGTACAATTAAGGCCTCAATATCCCGAATAAATACCTTCGCGGATAATTTTGATTTGTTAAACAGCGATCCTCATGCGCTCAAAATAAAACTGCGTCATTTGATGGAATTATCCACCAAATATGACGAGATACAGTCACAAATCGAGGCTGAGGAAGCAGACGTTGCGTCAACAAGTGATAGAGTGCAAACGGAGGACGATCTCTGTGCTATAGAATGTAAATTGCAACACTTGTTGGAGCAATCTGAGCACTTGAACCAAAAACCACTAATTAATACTGATGGTAAACAGCCTAAAACAACCCCCATTCAATTGGAACCAATAAAATTACCACGGTTCGAGGGTAGTATTGTGGAATGGCAACATTATTACCATATTTTTATGGAACTAATTCATGTCAGAACAGACCTGACAGATATACAGAAGCTTCATTATTTACACTCGTCATTACATGGCGAGGCGCTTAACGTAATAAAATCATTACCCATAACACATGAAAATTACGCGGTGGCTATCGATCTGTTGAGGAATAGATATGATAGTAAGCTGATTGTCTCCGCTCACCACGTGTGGAATGTCCTAGACGTACCATTAGTTCAGCAGGAATCCCAAGGTAGCATATCGCAATTTATTGATCAAATCTCTGGAAATATAAACGCTTTAAATAATCTCAAACTGCCAGTCAACACGTTTGAAATTATTGTCGTAAATTATCTAGCCAAAAAACTTGACAGTTACACTTTACGTTTGTGGAAAGAGAGTTTATCGGAGCATAAACTCCCTGATTTTAATAATTTTATAAATTTTTTAAATTCACGTAGGAAACTACTGCAAAATATCGATAACGCGACTAGCCCAACGAGCAGGTTGAACAAAAGCGATAAGTCTCCTTATCGCAAGGCAGTTAAACAGATAAGCAATCCAAAGGGCGCATTCCACTCACATATTAGAAATAATTTATGCAGGCTATGTAACGGTGAACATAGACTTAGCGATTGCCCACAGTTTATATCGCTGTCTATCCCTGATAGAAAAAATGCGTTACTAAAAAACAAACTTTGCTTAAACTGTCTCCGTTCGGGACACGAGGGTTCAAAATGTCCCTCCAAATTTTCGTGTAAAAAATGTTCTAGGCGTCACCACACCATGATTCATGTCCCCAACAGGGACGTAACTTCTGTTAACAACCAGTGCTCACTGAAATCACAGACCAATAAATCGGTATTGTTATCTACCGCCGTCTGTATGACATACAATAAGGTCGGCAAAAAATTTCCCGTTAGGATATTACTGGATTCCGGTTCTCAAGCGAACTTTTGCACAATGGATTTCGCCCGCAGGTTGGGCCTCCAATTAGTTAAATCGCAATTGCCCATCACGGGTATAAACAACTCGCTTTCCCAGGCTGAATTCAGCACTAATGTAAGGCTACATTCACGCTATAAACCCTTCACGTTAAACGTACATTGTGCCGTATTACCCAGTATAACTAATAATTTACCGGCGGAGTCATTCAATCTTACCTCTTTAAATTTACCCAAGCGCATATTCCTGGCGGACCCTCACCTACATTGCTCATCGCAAGTCGATATATTAATCGGCGCTCAATATTTTCTACAATTAATTGAACCTGTGAAATATACGCGCGGACCACACTTTCCTATAATTCAGGAAACCAAGTTAGGATTTATTTTGGCCGGTGACTTACCATTCAACGTCAACATGACTAGAACGGTTTCTTCATTTATGGTCTGTAAGGATGATAATCAGGTTTCCTCGCAACTAAAGGAATTTTGGAAGTTGGAGGAAATCTCTAGTCGCGAAACCCGATCTGAGGACTCACCGTGTGAAAGGCATTTCGTGAAAAACACTAGCCGCAATCGCGACGGGAGATTCGTGGTAGCCCTGCCCCGCAGATCTGATAAATCTTATTTGGGAGATTCTCTCCGCGGAGCAATACGAAGATTCCAATCGTTAGAATTCAAATTCAAGCAGAACCCTACCCTTTACAAGGATTATAGTGAGTTCATGAGTGACTACTTAAGACTTGGCCACATGTCGCCGCTTAATGAATACGATCTGTCGCTTGACAGGTCAGAGATCTTTTATCTGCCCCATCACGCAGTCTTCAAAGACTCTAGCTTAACCACTAAATTGCGCGTGGTATTTGACGCATCCGCTAAAACCACCAATAATTTGTCCCTTAACGACACTTTAATGGTCGGTCCTACGATCCAGCAGGATCTGTTTTCGATAATGGTTCGGTTCCGCACCCACCGATACGTACTTATTGCGGACATTGAAAAGATGTATCGCCAGATCATTGTTAATCCTAAGGATTCAAACTTGCAACGCATTGTTTGGCGTGATGCACCGCATAAGGAATTGCGACATTACGCGTTAAGGACGGTTACATATGGCACTGCTAGTGCCTCCTTCCTTGCTACGCGTTGTCTGGCTCAAATAGCATATGAAAACAAAGCCGACTACCCTACCGCTGCTAAGGCCATAGCAAATGACTTTTACGTAGACGATCTCATAACGGGTTCGGATGATCCGAACAGCTTAGCCGAAATGAAAGGCGAGATCGAGAAGTTGTTGAGGAGGTATGGTTTTTCGTTACACAAATGGTTCTCTAACCACCATAAGATTATGACTCTTCGCGCCCAAGTAACCCGTGACTTCAGCAAGGGTCAAAACGTGCGTACCTTGGGCATACAGTGGAATGTTGAGGGGGATAACTTTTTGTACACCGTTAGGGGTGATGACAATCTAACCGTTCTCAACAAGAGAAGCGTGTTATCAATCATTGCCGGGATCTATGATCCACTAGGTCTAATTGCTCCCATCACATTTTGCTGCAAGCATTTCGTGCAGCAGTTGTGGTTGGCGGGCACTGATTGGGACGAACCCTTGTCCGGGTCACTAGCCAATCAATGGTCGGAATTATACACCCAATTAGTCTCCGACACTCATTTTGAGATTACGAGGTCGGTTAAGAGTTCGAACAGTTGCCCAGTTAGTTCATTGCAGCTGCACGGATTCGCCGACGCTTCGGTTAAAGGTTACGCGTGTTGCATTTATGTGCGGGCGGTCTATTCGAACGGCGCCATATCATCAAACTTGTTGTGTGCTAAATCTAGGGTCGCTCCGCTGAAACAGATAACGCTTCCTAGACTTGAACTTTGTGCTTGTTTATTGTTGGCTCAATTAACGTCCAAGGTTTTAAATGCCGTCGATTACAATTTTGACGGATTATATCTTTATTCGGATTCTATGATAGCGTTGTACTGGATACATCAGCAATCTTCCCGCTGGAAGGTATTTGTGGCTAACCGTGTCGCAGAAATACAGCGTCTTGTTAGCAGCAGGGGAACTTGGCGTCATGTAGTATCGAATGACAACCCTGCCGACGTTCTATCGCGCGGTTGCCTCCCTCGTAGTCTGCACTGTCATGCTCAATGGTGGCATGGTCCCTCCTGGTTGGCTCGTGATGCGGCCTCATGGCCGGTCAGCGCGTTCGACATTAATACTCCCTGTACCTTTCCCGACATTGAAGAGGAGCGTCACAAGCAGGCTCAAACCTCACTAATTGTCGCGTCCTCAACACATAGTTACATTGAAAACTATTCATCTCTTACGAGGCTTATTCGCGTCTTCGCATACTGCCGTCGATTTCTACGCAATTCTAGGCTCGCGGTGGTTGAAAGAGACACGTCCTTTTTGTCGGCTCAAGAATTGTCTGACACGCTCTTGGTTTTTGTCCGGCAATCTCAGAAGTTGCATTTCGACGTAGAGGTTAGGGAACTTGAGGCACACCGGTGCCTTCCACGCAGTAGTAAAATTCTTGCTCTCAACCCATTCCTGGATAAATCAGGCATTTTAAGAGTGGGTGGACGCTTGCAATTCTCCCCACTTAGCTACGAGACTAAACACCAAATAATTTTACACCCGCACTCTCATCTCACGAGATTAATAATTGAATACGAACACATCCGTTTGTTGCACGCTGGAGTGCAATCAACTCAAGCTTCGCTTAGGCGTAAGTATTGGATCATACACGATAAGTCCTATATCCGCTCAGTGATACATAAGTGTGTCACTTGTTTTCGTTTCCGGGCTAAAGGCGCGAATCAATTACTCGGTCAATTACCCTCTTCTAGGGTCACGCCGTCAATGCCATTCTCACAGTCGGCCGTGGATTACGCAGGTCCGGTGTTTTTGCGCCATGGCGGGCAGCGCTCTAAGTCCACGACCAAGGCATATATCGCTCTATTTATATGCATGTGTACTAGGGCCATCCATTTAGAATTGGTGTCGGATCTTACTTCCAACGCCTTTATAGCGGCTTTAAAAAGGTTCATATCGCGCCGAGGTATTCCCGCGCAAATATTTTCGGATAATGGCACGAATTTTCGTCGTGCCAACCACACGTTGCATGATTGGTACAAATTTTTAACCTCCAAGGAAGTTGAACAATCTTCTCTGGAATTTTGCGGTCTCCACGGCATCAAATGGTCCTTTATCCCCCCTTCAGCCCCTCATTTCGGTGGTTTGTGGGAAAGTGGTGTAAGGAGTGTTAAATTCCATTTACGTCGCGTAATTGGCAGTACGATCTTGAATTTTGAGGAATATTCTACCCTTCTTTCTCAAATTGAGGCTTGCCTTAATTCACGCCCGTTATGCGCCGTGTCCGACGATGCTAGAGACCCTGAACCCTTAACACCCGCTCATTTTTTGGTCGGGGCTCCACTGACGGCACTTCCGGAACCCGACTATACACAAGGCAATAATACTCATTTGGGCAGATGGCTTCTGCTCCAAAAATTTACGCAGACCATCTGGAAACGGTGGTCTAGGGATTATCTGCACCAGCTGCAGCAGCGCAACAAATGGCGCACCCCATTTAAAAATTTGAAGGTCGGACAACTTGTCCTCATTTTGGATGACAATTCCCCCCCTCTAGAATGGAAGCGTGGGGTAATTACCAATGTTTTTCCGGGTCAAGATTCCTTAGTACGCGTCGCAGAAGTACGCACCGCGCTAGGTATCTTACGCCGACCCATCCACAAATTATGCCCCCTTCCGGTGGCAACAAGCTAGTCGTTTGCGTGCCTTACGGTGTGTGTGTGTGTGTGTGTGTGTGTGTGTGTGTGTATGCATGGGTGTGCGCGTGTCACATTACATGGAACACGCCCGGGACATTCCCCGGGGCGAGCATACAAGTCAATTGTATCATAAGCATTGTAACCTTGTTAAGTGTCGCTAGCTATTACAGAAATAGTGACTGTGTCTCATATGTACTATCAATTATTATGAATGTTGTGTATCGTTAATGTGTTTGTGTGATTCAAATTCTGAGAACCACAAGTGTCAGTTATAGTGGCAATTATTCTATATATGTATTGTATTTTCTAAGGGTCAAAACATTATGAAATTCATTGGGGTTGTTATGTCAATATCATGGGGAAATTATTGTATTTTTATGGTGTTATCAATTTATTGTATGCTTGGTGATTGTTAATTGAATTTATATTATGTCCATTATGTCATTGCTCTCTGGCCAGTGCGCCAATTATTGTATCGCTTACGACATGTAAGTCTAATTATTATATTGTTCAATTTAACCGTTAATGTACAAAATCGTCCCGATTTTGGCGGGCAGTATGTTTAAACTTTGTACTGTTTTGTCAGTTGTAAGCAGCCTACTAACATTGCACGGCACGCGCGGATGACGTCACGATTTTATCAAGCCTTGCAATCGGCCAGCCTAGCCGACTGCAAGCCAGTATTAGTTTAGTTTATAACACGACTCCGAGCGCAACTCTCGTTAAACACTTCTCTTACAGCCGCGGCTTTTGGCTATTATACAGCATGCATTTATAACATTTCACTTTAATCGTCTACCTGCGTCCATCTGCAATGGACCACGATTTCATTCAAAATTAATCTCGGGCATTTTCGCCTCAAATGCTTCCGCACGTGCCGATCGTAACTAACAAACCAAATTATTCAATAAACACATGTTCAATATCTCAAATACAGTCCACTTCTTTCTAACAAACAATCCAGCTTTCCTTATTAGCGTCTTTGGAATAACTCGCGATTCTTCAAGAGCTTCCAAACCGCATCAACAACAATGCAAACAAGACATTTTAAAATTGCAAACAGATTCATTGAGTAGTTTTGTTTTAAAGTGATGAAAGTGGGCACGTTTGTGTATTTTTGCAACCATGGAAGAAGAGAAATATCGGTCAGTGATTCGATTTCTTTTTCTGGATGGAAAAACGTGTGAGTAAATTAAAGATAAGTTGAATGGAATTTATAAAGATCATGCACCTTCGATGACTACAATCAGATATTGGTTTAATGAATTCAAGAACGGCCGAACATCCGTCTTTGATGAAGAGCGCCCAGGCCGTCCAATTGAGGTGACTACGGAGGATATGGTCAACAGAATTCATGATGTCGTGTTAGCAGACCGCCTGGTGAAGATCAGGGATATTGCTGGTAGTGTAAACGTCTCAACTGAACGCATAGAAAATATCCTTCACGAAAAATTAGGTATGAGAAAGCTATCGGCGAGATGGGTGCAGCATTTGCTGACGGTTGACCAAAAACGGAATCGCGTGACAACGTCGAAGCAATGTTTGGCCATGTTTAAGCGTAATCCGAGTGAGTTTCTGCGGCGTTATGTGACCAGTGATAAGACTTCATAACTACACACCGGAAATGAAAGTTCAGTCAGCACAACGGGGGTTTCCTGGTGAACGTGCACCAGAGAAGGCGAGGACGATTCCATCAGCCGGAAAGGTCATGGCCGTTATTTTTTGGTATTCGCAAGGTATAATCTTCAGTGATTATTTGGAGAAGGGAAGGACAATCACAGGACAGTACTATGCTGATTTATTGGGCCGATTCGACGTTGAACTGAAGAGAAAACGGCTCCATTTAGCGAAGAAAAAAGTGCTCTTCCACCATGACAACGCACCAGCTCACTCGTCCGCAATCGCCGCAGCAAAACTGGTTGAATTACGCAATGAATTGTTACCTCATCCACCGTATTCTCCAGATTTGGCTCCCTGCGATTTATTTTTGTTTCCAAACATGAAAAAATGGCTTAGTGGAAAGCAGTTTACATCAAACGAAGAGGTCATCGCCGAAACAGAGATTTTGCAGACTTCGACAAATCATATTTTTTGGAAGGCTTAAGAAAGTTTGAATATCACTGGACTAAGTGTATCGAGCTGAAAGGAGACTGTGATGAGAAATAATTTAAAAAATTTAATCAAAATTTGCGTTTTCTTTCCTAACACGGGTATTTATCATACTGCCTTCGTATGTCAATAATAATATGTGAATTTTATTATGTGTATGGTAAAAAGTGTTTCCTTCAGGACATTTCTCCAGTTGCCTCGATCCATTGCTCGTCGCCGCCACACTCTCACTAGAATGGTTTGTAATACCTCTTCTATGTTATCAAAGAACCTTGTTCTTAGTCTTCCTCACTTGCATTGACCAAAAGACCTTCCACCAACAATGTTTTTCTAGTAGGGTCGTCTTCGTGGAGTCTCATAACATGGCCAACCCATCTGAGTCTACTTATTTGGATTTGAATTTACCTGACAGACATATCACAGAATTTAACTGAATGCACAGAATCACCACAGGAAACATATAAATGCGACGTTTCAGCCACTCAAACAATCGCCAGCCGTCTTCAGGATAATTATATGTTAACACACGTAAAGAAATTAATAACACAGTGGCGGCTCGTGAGTAATGAAATGGGAGGGGCACACAGTGGGGAGGATCTAAGGTGGGCCACCATTGGCGGTAATTAGTACTTAGGTAAAAAAATATAGAATGTCTTACCTGGTATTTCACTTTTTGTATAACAATTCCATTCTCCTGTTTTTAGATGTAGCGAATTCCTCTATCACTTGTTTGAAATCTTGAATTCCATGAATCATTTTTTTTCTGTGGATAGCATAGCCAATGCATTCAGTCTATCAGTGCCCATGGAATTTCTTAAAAATGTTTTTATTCTTTTCAATGTAGAAAAGCACCTTTCACTTTCAACAGTTGTCATCGGTATGGTAACAATTATCTTTAAAATAGTCACACACTCTGAGAAGGTACGAAACATGTTATTATCAAGGAAAAACTGTAATAAGGGTGTTGCACCAGAAGCAATACGTAAATCTTCACGACTGTATAACACTTCAAGTTCGGTTCTCAGTTTCGGACCATTTATTGTGGGATAAAATTTAATTGTAGTCTGAAAATCATTTTCCGGAAACTCAACACAGTACTGTGGGAACTTTTCAACTAAAAACAATTTGGAAACATATAAATGATCTGAAAATTGAAATCTTTCATTAATATAGTTCACAATCATATCACATACTTCCAAAGCGGCCACACGGTTGCTCCTATTACTTAATTGTTCAACACATTGTCTCTTAGTCACAGGCTCACTTACAGACACTCACTGTCTTCAGAATATTAGGTCTTACGAATATTAACCACTGCACTCACAACATTTTTAACAAATGTTCTCATTTTTATTGCATCAATGTTTCTTTGTTGAATGCAATCAAAGAAAATCGCCACATGAGGCATAATTTTGTGGAAAAAAGTCAACCAGAAAATGAACTGAGGATCCCTCAAAGTTCGTACAAATCCTGCAGCCTGGCTAGAAGCACTTTTGTCAGAAATATCTATGTCCCTAATGTGTTCAAAACATTTTATTAGATTATCTTTATGTTCAAACACAGTATTGACAGCCCTGTGTTGAAAGTACCATCTTGTAGGAGGCACAGACCCAATTTTTTTTTTACAATTTCTACTAAATAATCCATCCTCTTTGGAGATCTTGAAAAATATGGTCCTATTCCTTGCACGTCTTGAAAAAATATTCTACTCTGGGAGGCAGACGATGTTGAGTTTTGAAGAATCAGATTCCCTTGATAGGCATAACAATGAATAAAATTTGCATTTGGATACTTCCCTGTAACCAAACACTGGACCCCTCCTTTCTGACCACTCATAACAGATGCACCATCGTAAGTCTGACAAATTAGTTTTTCCGGGGACCTGTCTATTCCTATTTCTTCCAACTGTCCTAAAATTGTCGAGGCTAAACTTCGAGCACTTTTATCAAAAGGGACTTCAAAAAAACCCCAAAACCTTTCAATTTTTCTCCCTTCAATGAGATATCTCAAAATCAGTGCCATCTGTGTTTTGCACGAACTGTCAGTTGTTTCATCAGCCTGAAGTGATATGAAGTCTATCGTAGAAATTTCAGTCACAATATTTTTTCGACACACTGACAAAATGGCATCTAAAAGTTCGTTCTGAATTGTTTTCGAGGTTCCTTTAAACACTGTTGAATTTTCTAAATGATCTTCCAAACACTGTCAAGTGCTGCAGTGTAATTGATTAGTCCTTTAAAAATCCCTGGGTTGTTGTCTGCTTCTTCCGTTTCATTGAGGCCACGTAAAGCTAATTCAAATTCCCCACAAAATTTAATCGCATCAATTATTCGAGACAAGATGTATCTGTTCTTGTCTACAAGTTCGTTATGTTTACGAACAGAAATTCTGTAACCATCATGGAGTTGCAACCTAATATTTACAATACCTAGCACGGCTAAACTCATTTCATTGTCTAAATGACATTTAGACAGCGAATGCTTCTTACTCTTTTCTGGTAAATGTTTCAGATCTTTAACGCCCGACTTAGTCCACGTGTCTTCACCGCCAAACAGAAGACAAGCAAAGCAAAATAAAGCATTGATTGTGGGGCATCCGCATATCCATTCCCATTTTTCGTACACTGCGGTATTGAACGTTCTATTATAGGTTCTGTTTTTGTCCTTAAACACTTGGTTGATAGACAACTGCGGTCTTGGTGGACCCAATTGTTTTGCTATTAACCTATCTTCATAGCACAAAGTTTTACTCTGTAAATAATTGACATCATTCATTTTGTCTCAGAGATTTAACAAGCACCCAAAATACCGACACTTGAATATTTTCAACACCGTTATTTACACGCGTGCGTAACACTGATTACTGAAAACCACTTGTAACACTACAATTTATACAATTACTATAAGCACTGCCACCACAATTATCGTGTAGCACATAACATAACCGCTCTAGGTACACATTCTATTTTAATATTTCCTTCAATGAGAATATAATTTAAAATTATATAAAATCGCAAAAATTATTATAATCATATTCACGATAGAAACATTATAATAACATTATTTCGTAACAATATATACTAAGAAAGTAACAGTAATTATTAGTATTAGCCTATAGCACAGCTCAGATGGCGGTAAAATGTAATAGTCTACTAAATAGCTCCGATTCATATCCGTTAGTTGCAGTAATGTGGCGCACCTACAGGATTCAGAGTTTACTACTTGAAGACTGTTAATTTTTGGTCAATGGTCACATAGTCTAGTGTGACCGAACGCTATGGGAATTTAGCATTACGCTCTCCCACCACAAGAGAGTAGTGAAGAGGAAGGGAGTAGTAATATTGGGTCACAACGTCTCTGTGACCGTCGCTATGTTGCCACATTTGTTTTCGCGTTGCCACATTTCTCCAGACTTCTCACTGTTACAAACTATTGCTATCATTCGAAACGAGGACGTTTCTACAATATTTATTTATTTCGTGATTTTCTGGAGGGGCACGTGACCATGTGCCCTTATGAGTGAGCCGCCTCTGATAACACTATCAACCCGTTAACAAAATAATAGTAACAAAACCTCACATAATATTTTCTCACGACAGCCTCACTGACCATCGTATCGTACAGTGGAAACAAAACAGACACAAATAAAATCACTAATTACCAGCTTTAATTATTCACAAATAACAGCTTCTAATCAACAAGGAACTCTCGTTTGATAATTCAAGTTAAATTTGTACACACGCAATAATTATGTCAGGTAACAGAGTTCAACACTAGTTATAACATAGTGAACACTTTCTACAAATCTTCAACTACAACTCGTTCCGCACTAAGAAAATCGCTCAACGGTAACTAGACTGACAAAGCCATGTATAAGTAGAATGTTGTGATGTAACAAAGAGACAGCTTTCAGTAGAAACCGGAAATATAGACAAAGTTCTGTGGCTGTGAGAATCTAACAACGAGAATTTAACGATATAGACTCTTTTAATGTCATTCTTTTCATTTCTATAGGACATGTTTTACTTTGATTCAGTGTCAGGCTTATACAACATGCTTCTGTAGCTTATATAGGTAGCGCAGGTGTTCGAGAATAACTTTCCATCCTTACTGCAGCGTGACAGCGTAAAGAGTATTTCAAGTGTTCTTAAACATCCTGGAAGGTACTTGAGTGTTACGTAAGTGGACGGCCTTGATAGAGACGAAGGACCCTGGGCTAGTTGAGAAACTTGTAGAACACCGCTCTCAACTATCCTAGAGTTTCCGAAATTGCGCAACAATATAATCAAAAGATAAAAATAACCGAAACGAATACTTACCATGAAATACACACACAATACCACAAAACACGAGCACAATGAGCACGAACACTTGCACACCAGCAAGGTCAACAAAATGCTGCGACACCACCAAAGTATCAGCGCAAAAGTACTCTAATAAGAGCATTTTTATGTCTAAACTTCTCTAAAATTCCGGATTACAAAACAGGCCAAGCAAACCAAACAGTCTGTAAAAAAGAGTCTGAGAGAGAGAGAGAGAGAGAGAGAGAGAGAGAGAGAGAGAGAGAGAGAGAGAGACAGACAGACAGACAGACAGACAGACATAGCAGACAAAATTTTGGGAACTAATTTGCTGTACAGACAGTAGGCCTACATGTTACCAAACAAAAAGAAAATCTTCAGGAGGGAAGGATTAAAAAAATTTGTTTCGAAAAATTATATAGAAATTAATAATAAAGGGATTGTAGTATTCTATGGCACCCGCGTTTACATACATCGTCAAGGAGTCTTGAAATTTTATACACTATACTTTGTACGCGTACATGTGTTATCTTCCGCGTGTATGGTTTGTATTTATGGCAATTATAAGCTAAGCGAACAGCGCGGGTATAATTAGGTAGGCATAGGGTGCGATATTGTGTGGTATTAAGTTCGACCTTATACCTTCGGTAGTTCGACCTTCGGTGCGCTTAAGCTTACGCGGATTCTTTGTGAAAACAACAAAAACAGAAAAATGGTCGCGGGACTGAGAGAAAGCTCTTCTTTGTTTGGTGATTAAGTAAGCAGCAGCGCTGGAGCGGACAAATTGGACCAAGGCGTGTGCGTGCACGCAAGGTTTGTCACAGCCTACATCATCTAGTCCAAAACAAAAATAAATCATGTTCACTGAATATTTAATTTGAAACTTTCTGATAATGAAGATAGGCGGTAAACCTCAATATGTCATAATTATGAGAGATATAACACACGAGATAATTAAAACTAAATTGATATACAATTTCCAGGTACTATCTTTGTTCTTATTTGGTGTTTAGCTCAAATTGCCTTCGTTTCCTGTGTATTTTGGCCGATATCGTTATGGCATATTTTCCTAGGATATTATTAAACATAAATATGCCTTTTATAATTTGCCCTCACTAGTGGCGGATTATCCATAACGCTAAGGTATGCTGCATCACCGGGCACCAGAGGGGGCACCATCCAGCTGAACTGACTAAGCGAAGCGAAGTTTATGATCACATTACGCAATTGTTTGGTTTTCTCACGTAGTTATTAACCAAGAAAAGTGCCTAGTTGGAAAATCACGCAGAAGCTCTTATAGACGTTTACTCGAACGATTTGAATAACTGTCTGCTAATAGAATTAAAGCACTTTGTGCCACGAGTAAAATTGCAAGAAAGAGGTTTTTTGAAATCGTTCGAATAAAGATGATAGATTCCATGATATTACAATTTGCTCAACGTATTAAACTGGATTATTGATTGTAAAATGATTGATGTATTTCCGAATAAATACATTGCTTATCCTCTGATTTAGACTATTCCAGTATCTAACTGCGAATCTGAAAGATAATTTTCTGTATTCACACGCATTAAAGATATGTTGAGTTCAACTATGGGAGATTATCTTCGTTAGCAAGGTTGAATATTGAAAGCGAGATACTTGAATTGCTCGAGTTAGAAGAAATTACACAAGACTTCGTTAAGACAAAGTCAAGAAAAAATTGATCGATTAGTATTTTATAAACTTAAGTACTACTATGCTCATTGTAATCACTATTTAGCTAAATATTTGTTGTAATTTGAGAGTTAAATACAACAATTGTTAACTTTTGAAATTCTGTACGCCATTTATCAGTGTAAATAATGGATAAAAGGTTGAACTTTGAATCGGAGGGTGCGGCACCAGTCTGAAGGCAGTATACGGCACCACGTGCTTCTAATCCGCCCCTGGTCCTCACTTGTCTTGATGATAACTGTATCACCGTATAATGTAAAATATTCACAAACAAATTGAGTCGTAAGTCAATTTCCAAATGCACTTTCAATTTCCATACTCTAAATATGTTACCAATGTAAAAATTTAAAAGTTTCGGTGATAAACGACACATTTGTCTAACCCTCTCTAGTAAGCATCTAATTCAAGTCCACGGCCGCCACTAACACTGTTGGTGGTTATGACACTGTACAAACATTGCAAGTTGCTATTAAATGACGTGCAATTTCCGTCAGCTTTGAAATTTCCCATAGTAAAGATCTGTTAACATTATCGAATGCTTTTTGTACGTCTATACCATCTAAGTGGGTTTTCAAGATACGCTGCCTCTCTTTCACCTTTGTCTAACATCCACATTACTTATCTGCTCTTTTGTCCGACATGAGACGCTACACATTTTAATCTGACGTCGACTGGGCTAGTGTAAAGCTTGTACATTGTATCCGGGAGTCTTCTAAAGACAGAAGATGGAACGCGACCAGCGATGTGTGTATTTGTGTGCAGAGACGCGCGTGTTCAAATCACCGGAACAGCGAGGCAGACGTCGGTTGCCAAGAATGCACTGACACTGACATACCGACTGCGCTGCTTCCCGGTAACCTAAGTCAGTGAAAGTCGACTGTGTACTGAGTGGACTACTTTGTCACACTGTAGCAATGGAAAAAAATGTTTCGGATTATTTGGGTTTGGGGATGACGGTATCAAGAGCAACGGAATTGTATTTTTGATGACGGGCAACCGGAAGAGAACGAACGTATACGGGAAGTTATAGGCGTAACATACATACGATTACGAATGGAATCGGGAACAACTGGGTCCAAACATGCTTATCGCATGGCTGACCTCAAAATGGCAACCCAACGACAGAAGTTCCACTTCGTTTTCGCACGTCGGCGTCGTTTGGTTTGTCGATTCGTGTCCAATACTCCCGTCCAATTTCGAGGATCAATGTTGGTATTCGTAACAAACAAAAAGGTTTATAGGAGGTAGGATTGTTAGACCGACGTTCATCCCTCAACCTGGAGGAACGTGGTCTTTGATTTTGTGCTGTCCTTGCCCTAGACAGTTGCTTCCAAGAAAAGACAAAGTACCTACTAGTAACACGTAGACCAGGTGTTAGGCTCCAGAGAATCAGGTTAGAAGAGGGTGACCATTAATGAATCAGGTCTCTGACCATTAATGAAAAATGCCAGAATTTTAAATAGACCTACTTGGGAGTACTTATCACAGCCAATAACAGAATCTTCTACTTCTCCTTCTTCACTCCATGGCTTGTGCTATAGCCCGTTCCGACTTGAAAGAGTCTCTAACCATTTTTTCCAGGGTCTTCCAATATCTCTCATCCCCACTGCCCTATAATCGAACCTTGTTTAGCAATACGCGTGTCTACCATACGTTCCACATGGGACTTCCAATTCTGCCTGTATTCCTTTATTCTCTGCAGAACCGACTATAACTTCAGGTCTTTCCTTATGTCGTCGTTCCGTAGACGATCTCTCAAACTACATTTCCGAGGTCTGTACTTTTGAAATATCTTTTTGCAGGAGAGTCCATATTTCACATCCGTACATTAAAGTCGGCACAGCAACGAACCTATAGAACTTTAGCTGTGTCTCCCTTTGCGTTTTATTCTTCAATAGTCGTCTTATTGTTACGATAACAGAATGTCTTGCAAAGTCTATGCTCGATTATCAGCTAGCAGCAGATGTTATTATGGGCAGTGTCCTGAGGTCAAGAAATGTAAATGAGGCATGCACGTTGACAGTTAAGGAAGAGAGTTGGCGTAAGCGACGAGCAAGAAGTCTATTTCCAAGGATTTGTGGGGCCAGGTGGAGAATACGTGCAAACAAAGAGCTGGAGAGACCTTCCGTGAGCTTAATATCGTTACTGAGGTCAAAAGAAACGGAGTTATGTGGGCAGGTCATGTACAACTAATGATGGACAATAGAAATGTGAAGAAGGTACTAAATGGTGATCCAGGTGGGAGACGAAGAGGAGGTGACCGCGGAAAAGATGGGTGGAAGATGTGGAAGAAGACCTGCACCGTGGTGTTGGAGACCCGAGCTCTGTAGCCCCGAGGATCATCTTCACAATAGAAGAAGGGTCTAGGACGGCTAGTAAAAACCTGGATAGGTTAAACGACATAGGCAGACCAATTTTCAGTGCCGTAATATTATCAACTTATCCCTCGATGACAACGTTAGTATTCTTACATTGAGTAACAAAATACGATCATTTGTGTTCAATTTGAGCAAAACGTTTGGAAATTATCACACATTTCACAGTCGCATTTGGCTCGGCTGTTCGGTTTGTTCGTCGTGTACAGGAAAGTTCGTTTGCCTTCGGAAAACTGAAAATGGGACGGTAGAAGAATGTTAGACAGAAATAGGGGCTAGTGAACACTCGTATATCTCGGTGTGTTGAATTTGCCAACCGACAGGTGCTGTCGGCCTTCTTGAGAATTATTACAGGTCTCTCTTCACTACTGATTCCGAAAAATAAGCAAAGATGTAACTATATTTTTCCCTAAAAATATGTAAACGACGTAGATTAAGACAAGGGCTGCTTGAGGTTAACTTCTTCTTAGTTATCTTCTTCTATCCGTCGGATGTTGAGGTTTTCGAGAGAGCTCTCCATCTCGTCCTGTCCAGTGACAAAACCCTGGCATGGACTCAAACTGCTCCTCTGCCTTCTACATTCTTCATGATGTTATCCTCCTATTTCGTTCCGGGCCGTCCTCTACCTCTTCTGCCTTCCGGTTTTGCCTCCCATGCTCGTCTCGAGTACCTTCCCTCATTCATCCTACAGACGTAGCCAAACCAACGCAGTTGCGAGCTTACAAATTGATCATTTAAAGAGAATGTCTTCAAGTTCTTCTGGATGTTAACGTTTCTCACCCTATCTCTACGAATTTTCTTCTCAATTCTCATCAGGAATCTCATCTCCATTGCTTGTATTCTCTTTTTATGTCTGTCGTTCAGAATTGGTTGAGGTTTACAAGGAGCTAAATAAAAAGTCCGCTGGAATGGGACTAAATGTAAATATTAGCAAATCTAAGTACATGTTAATTTCTGCATCAAAAATGAAAAGAAATATATAATATGTATAATTAAATATGAAAAATATGTATTAATAAGAAAAATATGTATAATTTGTGCATAGACGCGGTTAACAAGTTGAGATACCTGGGTAATATGGTAGATAATGAAGGGTGCATAAACACGACAATACCTGACAGGATACAAATAGGAAATAAGCCGTACTATTCTAACAGTATACTATTGAGAAACAAACACTTATTAGTCACAACACAAAAATATATATTAGACACCCATTGGACTGGTTGTTGGTTATAGAGGTAAGACATGGACATAAGCAAGAAACACCAAGAAGGTTTGAAAGAAAAATTGTACGACGTGTTTATGGCTCCGTTAAGGAAGATAACGCATGGAGAATAAGAAATAACCAGAAGATAGATGAGCTATTGAAGCATGAGGACATTGTAAGATTGGTAAAGGTTCAACCAATACAATTGTTAGGTCACCTAGAGCGGATGGATGACCAGGTTATTATTAATGAAAATCCTGAGGGCACAGATGAGTAAAAGCAGAAAAAGCTGCCAACCTAGAAAAAGGTGGTTGTACGGTGTGCTGGAAGATCTCAGAAGAATGGATGTGAGAGGTTACGCTGAGATGGCAATGGACAGGAGACGTTGGAGAAGATTAGTGTTAGAAGCTAGGGCTCACGTTGGTCTGTAGTTCTAAAGAAAAAAAGATTCAATGGAATATCTTACGTAAAATATGCGTACAAATAAAACACGCTCGCATACTGTGGGAGAGGTAGACCAGGCAGGTAAAGTGCTGTAGATTAAGTTGTAAGAGCCTCATACAATAAATTGCAACACACAATTCACTACTGTTGTCATCGGTACTTTTATGGAGATCACACACTAATACGAAAATTATTAGTGTAAATAAAGACACTAATATCGTCCTCTTTATATAAATGAAATAAAACAGTAAGTTACCTGAGCTGCAGGACTCGCTCAGTATTTTGGACGAAGTACATTTAATACTACTACTAATTTAATACTAATAATTTCGATTAATTTACTATTTATTTAATAATATAACAACTGTAGAGCCTACAATCATACAACAAACAATAAAATTCGGAACATCTGGATTTGGGTTACAATTCTTTTAGTTATTCTCATAGATTAAATTTTTTTTCAAATATCTGATCTATTTTTTGGACCATGGGTTCTTAAATTTTTAGTTTTTAAAAACTTGACACTACATTCAGATGTTAGTTAAAAAACTCTTTAATTTCATATCCCACACAATTTTTACAATTTTATGAAAATGTTCACACACCTTTAAGCCCTAACGTCCAACTTTCTTTTTTTAATTTTCTAAAATAAACACTATATTCTGATTGTGGCTTGAATTCTCTTTAATTTGATACCCCACATGGGCTTTTGCGATTTTTTCACAATTTTGCCCCCCACTCCAATTTTTCCTCCTACCGTATTTTTTGAGGGATCAATGTCAAAAAGAACAGGGTTTTGTAGGGTAAGCGTACAGCCTCACATGCCACGTTTTACTAAAATCGGTTGATGTTTTCAATCGTTATTTTGAGAAATACCCCTAATAGGCAGATAGATAGACAGACAGACAAATGTTAAACTGTGAAGTCAAAACTGAGAACTTGCTTCGCCTGTTCAACAAAATTATTGTTTATCTTTCAGTCCTTTTGAAAGTTAATAAAAATTACTTTTTCAAAGTAAAAATAGAAATGGATTTTACTGCTTTTATAGCCACATAAAAGAATTAGGCAATTGATTGTTTTTTTTACAAACGTTAAAATTACCGGTCGTCACAATATTATCACAGAACTGGAGTATCTTTAATCTAGTTTCAGTCACACCAAAAATTGAAAGTTGTATTCGTTTACTCAGAACATTATGGACACAGTTCAAGTTAAACTAAATTATGATAAGCAAAGACAATATACAGAAAGCAGAGATATACAGTTTTTTAGCAAACTTATTAACTTACAATATTGAAATAATTATTTTGCGATTATGTGTACTATTCCAAATAGTTTTTTTAAATTCTGTATCAATTTTTTAAACTCAATAAAAGAAGGATACAAAGAAAAGATTTTATTTCTTAATCTTACGAGTATACATCGGCAAGAATAGGATCTGAGCATCCAGATAAAACACGGAATTCGTCAAAGTAGAAAACTCTTAGAGTGTTAGGATTTAGCATGTTTAAAGCATTTTGGTGGAACACAAAATAAATTTAACGAGAACACAACACGAGTAGATGGATTAAAGACGGAGTCCGTTTTGCGATGTGGATAAGAAGTGCGCGCTGTGAACGCTGACCTCAAAAAAAAAAAAAAAATAAAAAAATAAAACAGAAAACAGACTGCCGTGGAAATGGTTTATCTGAGGAGAAGTGGAAGCTAGAGCGAAATAAGGCGTTAACGAGAAAATAAGGGCCCGAATGAATGCGAGAGAAAGAGAGAGGTAGGGAGAGAGAGAGAGAGAGAGAGAGAGAGAGAGAGAGAGAGAGAGAGAGAGAGAGAGAGAGAGAGAGAGAGAGAGAGAGAGAGAGAGAGAGAGAGAGACTGAACGATGGTCTCGAAAAAATATCACTAAAATAGTTTGGACTCTGACCAAGAAAATGATGATGGAAGAACTGGAAATGACGGAAAGGAAAATATTGAGAAAAATCTTGGGATCAATAAAAGATGGAGAACAGTATGGAAGCCGCCACAATAATGAGCTCTACACACATTTTGAGAAAATTACAGACGTAATTAGAAAAACAAGAATTACTTTCTACGGACTTGTTCGAAGAATGAATCCTGACAGACTAACAGGGAATCTTTTTAACTATTTCAAAAAGCTCAAAATCCTCAATACATGGTTCAAAGAACAAGAAAAAGATATAGAACCACTCCAGATTACTCAAGAAGACATTGAAGAATGCTTGCCACTCAAAAAGAAATTAAAAAGTGCTTAAGGTTTTCAGGAAAACCCAAGAAGTGGACAGGTACCATCTGGACTGACGAAAGGAGGGAGAGACACCGATCAAGAATGAAGGTGATGTGGGAGAGGAGGAGGAGAGAGGAGAAGGAAGGAGGAACCAGTTGAACCAAACGTAGTACACAGTACTACGAAAAAAAGTAGTTTGGACAAGATGCTAAGGATACCGGAAGAAAGATGGCCACGAAAAAACGATTCAATGGAAACCACCGAGAATCTACAGTAGGAGGACGCCTTGGTCAGAGAGCCTTGGCGAGGAATGACGCGTACACAGTTTACCGCTGTTAGCGGTTGGTTATATACTGTAATCTAATTGTCCTCATATTGAAACGGGAAATTCTGTTGCTTGTGCCTTTATAGGACGTACATGAGCTCTAGATAAACCATACGCGTATGATGAACAAAAGAGTAACAGAATTGGTTTTCGGGCTGTATACTTTGGTTTTTAAAGAATTCTTTTATTAGACATACAAGTCACTTATTGCATGTGCAAATATGTAGTGTGTGAATTATCGTAATTCGGTTTACGATTGTGCGTGCGTTGAGTAGACGATAATTAGGAAAAAAAAACATTATAGCGCCGTTATTAACCGAGATTGTCAGATGCGACTTCGACAAAAATACAGTTTATTGTTATACAGACAATTTGCTAAAATTAAATATACTATCTACTACTAGCTGTGAAGATGTGTTTTTTAAATAATTGTGTGTAAGAATCCTATATGAAGTGCTATAAAATGGACATACAATTTTAGATAATTATACTGGAGGTTTTAGAACTATCCTTGAGCAGAATAAGCCGAACATGATCGGATTGTACAGAAATTTCCTCACTTAAATTATCATCATAATTATCATCATCATCATCATCATCATCATCATCATCATCATCATCGTCGTCGTCGTCGTCGTCGTCATCATCATCTGCACATCACGACATAGGCACGCCTATGTGCCCTCTGTCTTCCAAGATCCTCCAGCCATCTCTTCCTGGGTCTACTCACACACGTGTGTCCTATACAGTTATATTTCGAGACTTATTTGGACAATCTTGAATCTGGCTTTCTTTCTAAGTGTTCTCTCAACTGTTGTTTGTAATCGTTAACTCTTTTACCCATGTTAAAAACATGTAATTCTTCTCTTATGGCCCCATTATTTATACGGTCAAGTTTAGAACAACTTTTAATTCGTCTTAAGGACGTCATTTCCGAGGCCTGAATTTTACTTTCTTTGTTTCTTGGTTGTTTTCCACAATTCATACCCCAAGAACAGTACATGGACGGCCATAACTTTGTAAAACTTTAATTTTGTATGTCAACGTACCTTGTTTCTAAAAATACGGTAGATTGTCCCATAGGTCGTGTGGAACTTACCTAACTTAACATCAATATCATAATTCTTATCATAGCCAATAAAATTTCCCAAATGGTTAAAATGTCTCAGCTGTTCTACAATTTGATCAGTAATCATTATTTTTGTTCTTATTGGTTCGTTGCCTCGAAATGCTATTACCTTTGTTTTTGTATTGAAGATTTTCGTATTGTATTGTTGCCAAATCTGATGAAGCTTATGAACAGATTTTTTTAAAGCAGATTCTGTATTTTGAAATTCCGTGTAGATTTGTAAAGAAACTTCAAGAGAATTGGTGTAAGATCAATACACCACAGTAGTACCGAGTATAACTCGTTAAATTTTGAACCCGATACAACGTGAAAGCGACGTGAGGGGCTCTACCATCTACGTAATTACGGACATACAATAGGACTGTCGGTGATCAACTGTAGATCATCAGGACACCGGTCTCCCGCTGGAAACACAGTTCTTCAGACTGCTGTCAAGGCAAACTTCAATAGTACTATTGAATAATAAATTATAAGGAACTTTTAAAGAGCAAAAACTATGTAAAACAAACTATTAAAACACAACTGAATTTAGTTAAATTTATGTTGGCCGACAAAGTAGTTTATCAAGTAAATCAGGATTAAGAAGTTTTAAGTTTCAACCACTGTTAATTGTTAATTATTAATAAACCATCATGCCATATATTTGAATCGTCAATTTTAATTTATCTAATGCTCATCCATAACATCGCAACACACACACACACACACACACACACACACACACACACACACACACACACACACACACACACACACACACACACACACACATTTTTTTTACTTCCATGTTCCGCAAGGAAATTGAAGTACGGTGATCGCTAAAAAAATCGTGTTCGAGATAATGGCTGATTTTCAATTGTAAAAGTGTCTGCGTATGTGTCTGTGTGTAGAATTTTTTCTATGGCGAGCGATAACTGCCGAAAAACAAAAATAATCAAAACATTTTTTGTATATGTGCACAAGTTGTAGAGGGCTCAAGGCCTATTGATTTTGATGAATAAGGTGTAGTTTACCTGCAACGTTTTACGTTTTAACAAGATTAAAGTACTTAATTGTAATACATAAAGTATCCTGGAAAGAAGGTCATAATAATCCATTGTAGAAAGGTTGATGAAATATCTATGAATGAAAAGGATAGTTGAAGGGGCAGGGGGTAATTTTTGTATTGATGTTATAAATTTATTCGACCGAAAACTTAAAAATTACAATAAAGTATTAACAATAGATATCGTTCCATGCTATGTAACCATAGTTGTAGAGGACTCAAGGCCTATTGATTTTGATGAAGAAGGGGTAGTTTACATGCAACGTTTTACGTTTTAACAAGAGTAAAGTACTTAATTTTAATACATAAAGTATCCTGAAATGAAGGCCATAATAATCCACTGTAGAAAGGTAAATGAAACATCTATAAATGAAAAGGGTAGTTGATGGGCGGAGGGAGTAATTTTCTATAAATGAAAATGATAGTTGAAGGGGGAGGGGATAATTTTTTTTATATCTACTACGTTATCGGCAACAAAGAAGTAGTTTCTACAAAAATATTTCAATTTGTTAAATATAAAACTCGATTTACAAGGAACACACCTAAGTTGTTAGAAATTATCGAACCGAATTCAAGTAAATGATTTTAAATATAAATCTTAGAACGTGGAAGTCATGTTTGGTTCTCCATATAGATATTTTCAATATGCGCATCGGATTTGAAAATAATGTGGATACATAAAGTTGTGGCCTATTAACCATTCACATATGGGCTCGATTCGCAAGCTAAGTCGGTGTCGCGACGTTTGTGTCGAAAGCGTGCTCGCGCGCGCGCGCGCGCACACACACACAGAACACTATCTGTTGTGCATAAATGACAGATAAACATCTGGCATCATCACATGTCCAAGCCACGTTTCGCAGGAACAAATTCTGTTTGTGCCCGTTGAAAGACCTCCCGCCGCGAAGTCCGGCTTCACGCCCGACCACAATTCACTGACCATTCTTGTTTCGCACAAAGAGACTGGACTGGACACTGCAGTACGTCGGACTCCGTTTCGTGCTGCCATTTCATGCAAAAAATCTGCACACCAACAGATGTGTACGCGTGTGTATCTCTATTTGAAGCAGTGTTGACCTTTATTGTGTTTTTCTGGTTCTCAAAAATAACCTCTTACTCCACTCGCTCAACGCGAGAACAATATGTTTGTTAAAGCATGGAGACATCATGTGTTTGATACAGAAGAAAATATGATTGATGGTAATTAGAGGTAAAATCAGCGCTGACAGATGTTCCGAGACAAAATATTAAAGCTACTCTTGAAACATAATAAATATCCATTATGAGATAAATCCATATTCGATATTCAGAGCTGGGTGATCTTTAATAGTCAATAAACAAGTAAAATTTGAATCCACTGATTTTGATTTACCTACATATAGCCTAACTGCATAAATAAATGCGGCTTTGGTTTGGTTTGTCGTCATCCTTTACGGGTTAGGCTAGTAGCCTGTTCCAGTCTCAATGGAATTCATCCAACCATCGTTTACGGGGTCTTGCTACACTTATCTTCCCCTTGGATGACAGTCAAGAGCTCTTCTCGAAAATCTAGTTAGATCCATTCTCTCTACGTGTAACCGACACTCCGTTTTGTACCGGGAGATTTTCTCATTTAAGCTTTCAGCTATGCCTAGCTCCATTCTAATATGATCATTTCTGATAAGATCTCTCCTGGTACAACCGTTTGCAGCCCTCAAGAACCTCATTTCCGCTACTTGTATTCTAGATATTCTTTGGCCTTTTTAACCCAAGTTTCTTGGTTGAGATGTCTGATACCCGTTCTTTTTCTGCTGTAATATGTTTCTCATCTCCTTTTTTGTTGTTCCGCTCTTAATATGAATCAAAATCACCATGTCCCCCGTATACATCCCTTCCATCTTCTCCCAATGTTAAATATTCTGTTTTGTTTACATGTATTTATAATAGGTTTCTTCATATTTTTCTCTTGTAACTTTTTTATCTTAAAGCCGAGATCGTCCACGTCAACGCAATGACTTCTTAATGATCATCAGAAAAGCTCACGGTGTAGAGGTGGCCGTCTGCAATTAGCATTCTTGGGTTCCTTCAGATAAAAGTATTGCGCCTTATGTTTGGAAGTGTTCAAGATGGTGGTGCACGGAAGAATACATCAGTCGTTGAAAGCATGTGTCTGGATCAGTACAGATTCTGTAAGAACGTAAAATTGCGAACAGTATAAAAAGTTAACTGACTTAGGTCTACTGGCGATACGCTTAACATTGACGAGAAGAACCAACATGGAAAACCAGGAAAAACATAGTTGAAGTAGGTGTACCAGTCGAGTAGTTGGCAAAGAAGAAGAAACCGAAGACTCGCTACGTCGCTGATGAAGAGTCAAAGATGGGAACATACCTGGAACACATATATTTCTATTAATAGATGTTCTTGTTATAGAAAGGCTTTACTTGAAGAGCTTTGGCTCATTAAGTAAAGAAATACCATCATAGACAAGGATCTCAAACCTGATAATCAGTTTGGGTTTAGAAGACAGCATTCTACGATCAAACAAGTACATCGAATAGTAAACGCATTAATGAAAAACATTTGAGGAAAAACAGCTATTGTTCGTCGGTGTTCCTTGATGTCAGCCAAGCATTCGATAAGGTTTAGTATCAAGGATTGTTCTGTAACCTCAAAAAAAGCTTGTCTGAACCCATGTTTACCATATTAAAGTCATATTTAGTAGAAAGACACTTTCGAGTACGCCACGAAAATGTAACTACTAGTTTGTTCCCAATAAGAGTAGGAGTTCCCCAGGGAAGTGTTTTGGGTCCCATTCTGTACCTAATTTATACGTCAGATCTGCCAACTAGCAATGATGTGATCATTGCTACGTACGTTGATGATACTACAATCCTAGCTGTAAACAAAAGTCCGGTGGAAGCAACTATTTTGCTACAGAATTCGCTACATGAGATTGAAAAATGGGCAAGGAAGTGGAGAATACAATTAAATGAAACACATCACTTTCGCAAAATGCCACGGGACAACATCAATTGTGAAATTAAATAACAAGGCTATCCCGGTAGCTGACTCTGTAAAATACTTGGACATCCGCCTAGACAAAAAACTGACTCGGCGCAACCACATTTGGATGAATATAAAACAACCGGACACCACGTTTCGCAAGCATCATTGGCTCCTGGGCAGAAAATCATTACTGTCAATGTGAAACAAGCTGTTGGTGTACAACACTGTCTTGAAGCCTGTATATGGGCATACGGCTTACAGCTTTGGGGAACTGCATCTAAATCCAATACCGCCATAATGGAAAGGTTTCAGACCAAGGTGCTGCGTGCAATAACCAACGCACCGTGGTTCATCAGCAACAAAGACATCTACAGCGACCTGGACCTGCCCTCAGTCAGAGAAACCATTGCGATGTGCAGCGAAAGATATGTTAAACGGCTTGAAGGGCACACAAATCCTTTAGCCAAAAATCTAATAGACAACAGCCTGGAGACAAAACGTTTAAAGTTAACATTTCCGCTGGACTGACTTGGAAGTTAACACTAAATATGTTGTACATAATGTGTTACTTTTACATACTCATACAGAGAACTAGTCAATGGACTAGTTCTCTTCATGCCATGTATTCTGTGAACAATTATGCTTATTGTTATGTATTAACAGATTGCATAAATAAACGTATAAAAAATTACGTAGAGAGAGGACTGGGGGAGAGAGAAAGACAAAGATTAATAGACGCATGGCAGACAAACACAGTCTATATAAGAAATTGGACCCGAAACGTACTTTTCTGCATACATTATTGCCGCCTGTATTCGCTACCAACAGGTTTAAAATTAAGTATTCAGTGAATATGATTTATTTTTCTTTTTCTTTTTGACGAGATGATGTAGGCTGTGGCAAACCTTGCGTGCACGCACACGCCTTGATCCAATTTGTCCGCTCCAGAGCTGCTGCTTACTTAATCAGAACCAGCAGTGCTTTCTCTCGGTCCCGCGACCATTTTTTGTTGTTTTCGTTTTCACAAAGAATCTGCGTAAGCTTAAACGCACCGAGGTCGAACTTAATACCACACAACATCGTACCCAATGCCTACCTAATTATACCTACGCTGTTCACTTAGTTTATAATTGCTATTAATACAACACATACACGCATATGAGCGCTTAATTTACGTATACAAAATTTCAAGGTTCCTTGGTGATGTAGGAGAACGCGTGTGTCAGAGTATTCTAGCTTTTTATTATTATTAATTTCTATATAATTTTCGAAACAATTTAAATGCATGTACGAAATTGCTTCTTGCTGTATTTAGAGTAATGTATGTGTGCGCGCGCGATTTGGTTTTGACGTCTCAATTTAAAGGTAGTTTGTAAAGTGATGATAATCATTTCATAGTAATTTCATGATGGAAACCCTGGACGAAAATTTTTTTCCTTTCCTTTTGAAGGTTTTCTGTTTATTTTCGTCAATTCCCTAATTTTGTCTATTATAACTCTCTCACACACACACACACACACTTCTCCCTCTCTCACTTTCTCTCGATATGTTTCGTAATCCGGAATAGACCTATTAAAATGACTATATACGTAAAAACGCTCTGACATTCCCGTCTGGGGTTACCTTGCAGCCGTTCATAAAAGAAAGTTTGCAAAACGTTCTCGATAAGGGTCTTCGGCTAGCGGTCAAAGCCCCTTATCGGTTCCCTTCACGACTTTTGAGAAGTGGACTCGGTGTCCGCTCCTTGGATGACACCGTGCGGCGACTTGCACGTAAATTTTACGTCCGAGCTGCGAGGACCCAGGCAAACCCACTCATAGCCAGCCTTGGCAAGTACCGACCACGTCCAGGTGATTCTTGGAAACGGCCTCGGCACTTACTGCACTAGACCTACCTAGTGCGAGCATGCAGTTGTAGCGGCCACTAATTAAATAAATATTCCGTCTAGACAGGACCAGTAGGCAGGAGCTCCTTCCAGAAGCTCGGAACTAGTAAACCATAGGGACGTCTCACGACGCGCATCCCTACAGCTCTGGCAGCATGCAGGGATCTCAAAGCACTTTTAAGGCTAATTAAAAATCTGAACAAACCGACATAATGTATGTCCTTGTTTAATGACTTTTACCCCTACACTCACTGCAAACCGAAAGTACATTTGGGAATTCACTTGCGACAAAATTTATTTGTGAGCACATGTGTTTCTTTACTTTAGACAGATGTTTCGGACCATGTTGTGGCTAACACGTGACACGGAGCGAAATAACGGTTAAGATATGCACTTATGTTACCTTATAAGAAATGTCATTTAAACTCAAGACCTCAAGACCTGGTGCTGTCGCATTTTAGCTTTTATCAAAATTATTTATTTATTTTATTTTTTTTGTTCTTAGATTACAAACAATGATGTGGTGAAGAAGCCACACAAGTTCAACCATATGTGTGGGACCATCAGGAGGACTCTAAGATAAACGCCTAAAGTTCTACAAGGCGATGGCCACACTTCTCCAAGGTCTGAGAATTGGACTGTAACGAAATCCCAGGCCAGTCGCAATTCGAGCGGCTGAAACTAGATTTCTCAGACACGTGGCAGGATTCAAAATAGCAGAAGAAAAGTCGATGTACGGCACGAACTGAATATTACGCTTATAGCCACTTTGTACGATTCTCCAGTATCTGCTAAAATGGTTGTAACATCTTTACCGAATGGATAACTGCTGCATCCCCAAACAAGTATCGAATTATAAGCGTAAGGACGGATATGTGTGAGACCCTCCGAAAAAGCGTTGCAGTAACGCTTTCTAGTCTATCTGCTTGGGACCGGAACGAACCATATTTGGATTAATCCTTGTTGAAGAAGATGATGATGATGAATAATTTTTATTGTAGAGATCCTTGGTTAATCGAGTTTCACTTTGTCGGATTTGTCCTTCCTTCGCTAATTCCATTTTTCGAGATCACATTTTACTTTCATCATACTGATCACGAAGAATCATCTTCTAAATTTCTTCTTCGTCGTCGTCTTCTTCTTATTGCTTTTATTATGATAGTATAATTATAGTCTTATTTGTTAACAGTGGTAATATAACTGTATTTTGCAGTAAGTGTAACGTTAAACGAGCCGGAGCCCCCACGTCTTGAGCCGGAAATGGGTTTGGCAAGAGACAAGAGTTGCATAAATTGACATGTGTTGCGGAAAAGTAACCCTTTGTGTGCGAGTGACAAAGGGATGCGAAAGAGAGGGTGTGGCCGTGGCTTGTGGTCAGCGGTCATTAGTGAACCATAACAATGGAGCAGGTGGACAAGACGACCACACGCTTCCTACGCCATCTGACTGTACCGCACAAGGCAGACAACATATCACAATTGAGCCTTTTTGAAATCATCATTTTTGCCTTTTTAGTTGACATCATAGTTGCCTCCCCCCCTCACCTGACATCACACATCGCCTCAAATGTAATTCTTTATACCTATTCTAAATCAGCAATAAAATTGAGATATTTATTTACATTATTTGAAAAAATAAACTAGCATGCTTCCCGAGCTGCAGAACCCGCTCACTATTTTGAACGAAGTACGTTTAGTATTGCATCAATTTCGATATTAGATAATTCCTCGGTTATGGGAGAATTTACAGAAATCCCAATTTCTCTACTATTTCTTTAGTAATACAACAAATGTAGAGCACATAATCATAAAATTAACAATAAAAATTTCGAAACATTCGGCTTTTTGGTTACAATTACTTGTAGTATGGCACCCTGCTGGAATTTTTATTTTTTCCAAATTTCTAATCTTTTTTTTGGCTCCTGGGGTCCCAAAATTTTGAAATTCCTAAAACGTAACACTATATTCAGATGTTAGTTAAAACTTTCTGTAACTCGATACCCCACATGAATTTTTGGGATTTTATCAAAATTTTCTCTCACTTTTTGATCTCTGACGTCTAAAAGTTTTGAAATTTTAGAAAGTGAGCACAATATTCAGATTTTAGTTAAAATTTCCTTTAATTTAATATCCCCATGTGCTTTTGCAACTTTTTCACAATTTTGACCCCCTTCCACATTTTTGCCTAACACGCCTCTATTTTTTTGAGGGAGCAATCTAAAAAACAATAGGGTTCTCTAGGATCAAATGTACGGGCACATTTGACAATTTTACGAAAATCGGTTGATGCGTTCAAAACTTATCGTAGGGCATATCCAAGTAAGGCTGACAGACGGAGAGGAGTGATAGCGAGAGAGAGAGAGAGAGAGAGAGAGAGAGAGAGAGAGAGAGAGAGAGAGAGAGAGAGAGAGAGAGAGAGAGAAGTGAGACAAATGTCAAGCGATAGTATCAAAACTGAAACTCGCTTCAGTTAGATTTTTAATCGAAATTAATAAGCTATAATTAACACTCTATTAGAAGTTAGTAAGAGTTGTAGAAATAATTTCAATGAAATTTGGAAAATAAACATTTTAAACTCCTTTGCCATTTCTTTTCATCTTTCAATACCATTTTTACTTTTAGTCTTTAACATTTATTATAAAACACATTGCTTTTTTTATATATTTTATAAAGAAGTTTTAATTGCACTTTTACTTATACTGATCGAATGGTCGCTTGGCACTAGGGCGAACATTTTATTAATAGGCCTGCCTACTTGAATTTAATACATAAACCCTAGATATAGTTCAACAGATACTTTTATTTTCCTGACAATTATTCCATCAGTTACGACAGCATCATATATTTGAACGTTCAAGTGTTCAAACCATACCAAGTATTTAATAAAATAAAATTCAAGTGTCTTTTTACATACGATTCTAATATTGAGTACCATTATAAAAACGAATACAACTGAACTGAGTGAAACAAGCCCTCTGACTTCGTGTTTAAATGTGGAACTGAACAGAACATTTCTAGTTTACTTTGTCAGCTAATAATAATTTTTAAATGTTGAAAAAAGTACACGTTTGGACAATGGAAATGAACAAATTCTTGCTTAATTTCTTTAAATAATTTCTTTGAACTTGCTTAAGTATGTCACTTTCAGTGACAGTCGTCCCCCCACGGTTATTTATCAAACTTAAAGGGATCCGCCCACCTCTAAAATGGCATATTTTTCAATTTTTTTACTTTTTCCAAATTTGATATTTTTTTATTGCACATAATGTTCTGAATATGTGTGCAAAGTTTTAGGTCATTTCGAGAATTCTTTTACAGTTTTTTTTACACACAATTAAAATGCTGCATTTAGCAATTTTCACAGTTTCCATGGAATTATTTGATTTTTTGCCATAATTACATTTAATCTGAAATATGTATTCATGTTTGTTTATTCTAAGTTACAAACAGAGCCAATTTAGTAAACTTGGTTATAGTAAACTCTAGAGTTTGGTTTCACGTGATTTTTAGATACATCAAAATATGGGATAGGCTGTGTTATTGAGGTAATAACTGGTCTAGTAATTGATTACGAAGTGCTTTCAAAATGCTTTAGTGTGTGAACTGAAAAAACTGAATGGAATGAAGAGTGAAGAGTTTGCTGAGTGGTACGTAACCCACCAAACATTATATTCAAGCAAACTACTACATGATGGATCCCCTCCGGCAATGGAAGTCGAGGCTGCGGAGAGAATTTGAAGATGATCTGAAAGCACAGGTTTTTGCTACACAAGTCTTGTATCAGATGGCGATTCCAAGACCCATGATTATCTTTCATCATTAAATATTTATGGAGATGATGTGACAATTGAAAAACAAGAAGGCGTCAACCATATTGCTAAGCGGTTGGGTACAGGTTTGCGAAAACTTGTAGCACCAAAGGAATAACCCTTAGTGGTTAATCCCATGGTAGCGTAAAAGGCACTACAATAGACTAGCTTACAAAATATTATAGAAATGCTGTAACAAACAATCTAAGCGATATAAGTGCAATTAAAAAAGCAATTTCTGCAATTTGACCACTGTGGATCAACTGATGAAATCCCACGATATGGTAAGTGCCCCCCCCCCCCGGGAAAAGATTGTGTGGTTCTACCAGAGAGATTTGGCAAATAACTGTCACTTAGGAAACACTCTGACTTCATCAAAACTTCACTGAATGACACTGTTGTAAAACACATGATGCCTCTGTACATACTTCTTCCTACAGATGATTTACTTCAAAGGTGCTCTTTGGGGAAAACACAAAATGCCAACGAGGCCTTACACGGGCTTATTTGGAGTAAATACCCTAAAACCATTTTTGCAGTAAGAAGAAGAGTTAAAGCTGCAGTTGCTGAAGGCATCTGTGTGTATAATGAAGGGTATTTATTCACAATTACATAGTTGCAGCCAAAAGTTGGAGTTTCTCCAAGCAACAACACTGCACATGCTGAAAGAAAAGGATTCTCAACGCTTACGCCTGAAAAACAAAGATCTACAGAAAAATACAAGAAGTATAGAAAGCTAGTAAAATCAAGTCAACTGAGAGAAGAAGAGTTAAAAAGCCACAGAAGGCACCTTGCATGGTGCAAGAGAGTTTTAATGTAATATTAACTGTTA
The DNA here is from genome assembly GCA_034769895.1 of Magicicada septendecula. Classification (NCBI taxonomy): domain Eukaryota; kingdom Metazoa; phylum Arthropoda; class Insecta; order Hemiptera; family Cicadidae; genus Magicicada; species Magicicada septendecula. The sequence continues at coordinate 123,052,012 of CM068373.1, forward strand.
TAAAAGAAATATTAACTTCTCGAGCGATTTCCCGAAAATGAACTTTTTCATGTTTTGTCATTACAAAATGTTAAATAAAATGTAAACTATTTGAGATAGACTATTGAATTTGTCACCACTTCTTCCTGATCATATTTACAAGATTTCTGTGCAGGCAGAACCATGTATATAAAAAATTTTCTAATTTAAAAATGTTTTTGTTTTTTTAATTCGTAAAGATTTTGAAATTTTAAATTTAACGCTCTCGTTTAGTTTTTATTAGGGCTACCGTGGTTTTCATGCCCAGAAAGTTTTGTAACATTACTTATAAGGAATAAAATGGCATAAGAACTTTTAAATTGATTGATAAATAAAAAAGTTATTCAAATTTGTGAAATTACAAAAAAATCAAAAACTCAAAACTATGGTAAATGGGGGACAACATTTTTTCTGACAGCATATTTACTGTATTTAGCCATACTAAAGGGAATGTCCATAGTAATAAGGAAGTTTTGATCAAAAATAAAAATTATCGTTTTAGAGGTGGCGGATCCCCTTAAAGTCTTCACTTCTCTTTCTACAGAGCTGCCTATTACGGGATAACACGTTTCTGATATATTTATATGGTACGAAAAACCCATATAATTCTCCCAAAATTCCCCTACCTCAAATTCTGATAGAGCAGCTTGTGCCCCAATACCACCCCTGTGGGCAACTTGTATGTAGACAAATGGTGTAATCTTAACTTCACTAGTAGAAGTTTCACATAATTCAGAATGTGAAACAAATCATGGGTGGTATGTAGAATTTCTTTTCGGGGGGGGGGGGGGGGACAAAATGTAAAGGGGACAAAATGTTTTGTTATCTATGTGTCCTAACAAAATTTATGTAGATACACGTAATCACTGTTGCTTGTTATAAATAATAAAACTTACTTAGATTTAGATTTAGACTTACTTTATAAGGACAATAAAATGACACAGTATTAACACCTTTTTATCTGAGTGTAATATTTCAGGCGGGTTTCAGTCACCCTCTGTCCCATGAAGCACATACATAAGACATACAATACAATGTTAAGAGCATTAATTATTTTATAATATAACCTACGTATTATTCTGTTCAAATAACAAAAAATACTTTACCCACTGTAAATACTTTACCCACTGTTTATAAATATTGAAACAATATTCTTCTTCTTCTTCTTCTTCTTCTTCTTCTTCTTCTTCTTCTTCTTCTTCTTCTTCTTTTCAAGGACTAGGTTATATAAACATGTTCTGGCACTCGTCTTATCGTCAGACGACCCACGTCTCTTCTACCGATTTTTTTTCACCGCTTTTATACTTCAGCACCGCTTTTGGCAATCGATCCTCCGACATCCTTTGCAATCTCCGTCACTCCGTCACTCCGTCATCTCAGTCTGTAATGACGAAAGGAGAAGAAGAAAAACTTAAGGAGAAAATAAGAAATTAGAAATTTACTGTTTAAATTTTATGAAATTGAAAGTTATACTTAATATTTTTTGATAAATCTGTTAGGACAAACTAGTATAATGTTACCTAACAGGCATAGAAAATTTCATCCTTTTACGTATTATATATTTTCATAAAAATTTACCTAAACATTACTAAAATTCCTATGTACCGGGAATTTTAGTAATAAAATTTTAAATCTAATTTCCGATTTGACGATGAGCTGTGAAGCTTGAAAGCGCTAATCGGAATAATTTTTCTATAGTGGTGTGCAACAGTGATAATTCTGTTTGTGATTATAACTACTAACACAACTTTCTTAATATAAAACAATTTCAGTTTTTACTTCAGTAGAATAAAAAGAAGGAAGTAAATGTTCGCAAGGATGGCAGGCAGAAAGCATCTCACAGTTGAGGAGCAAGCAATCGATATTAAACTCTACTGAAGGTGGCCTCCAGAGGTGTGGCCGAAACGTTTATAAATGGAAATTGAAGCAAACGACCATGGTCCAATAGCCCGGTATATAATGTTGACTCCGGTCTTTACAACTTTCGTAATAATGTTGACTCTGGTCTTTACAGTTTTCGTAATAATGTTGACTGCGGTCTTTACAGCTTTCGTAATATTGTTGACTCCGGTCTTTACAGCTTTCGTAATATTGTTGACTCCGGTCTTTACAGCTTTCGCAATAATGTTGACTCCGGTCTTTACAGCTTTCGCAATAATGTTGACTCCGGTCTTCACAGCTTTCGTAATAATGTTGACTCCGGTCTTTACAGCTTTCGTAATAATGTTGACTCCGGTCTTTACAGCTTTCGTAATAATTTACGTAAAATTGAATAATAATCACATTTTAAAAACCATATTTAAAGATTGAAAATACATGTTCATTAGTTTTATTTGTACTTTTAAAATCCACTAGGACAATAACTTTCACCTTGACTTTCTTGTCAATTCCCTTTTAATATCTTGTTCTCACGCTACATTTTTTAAAATCTTGTTCTTGATATTCCTTATGAGCCTTTCTTATACATTCTGCATAGCCACATTTCAGACCTTCAACCACAAATATTTCAGGATTGATTTGAACCCTTGACGTAGCTCATAAGCTACTACTGTTAACTAAATTTGTGATCAAAAGTTGCACTGCTTCCAACCCACAAGTAGGTTTTGTGAGATACCACCAGATAGAACTATTGAATCTTCCATTTGAGTTCTGAGTTATCTCGCGGAGACAAGATTACAATAGCTCTTTATTAACCAAGTCTGTATATACGACTTCTGTTCCTACTTCAGATAGGGATTGTGGATGTTTATAGTGATTATTTGTAATTGATCATAACAAGTAACAGCTTAGTGAATATTTTATGAGTTGATATGGTTATACTATATATAGTGCGACAGTCTGGGTGCAATTTAATGAGGGCGCACTTCTTTTCATTTATTCTTCTTTTTTAGACCAAAGTGAACTTCCAATCACAAATATTATATAGGGTGGTTCAAAATTGTACGGGAATATTTCTTAGAACTTGACTTAAGGGGTAAATTTGATGGTTTCGATGGTTTAGACCTGAAACGTTGACTAAAACAGGACCCGGAACTATACCGCTAGCAATTTTTGAGAAATTTGTTGAAAAAAAAAAACAAAAACTTAGTGTCGGAAAATAGAATTTTTAGGTTTGACGTACCTAGTTTGTTAAATAGCCAATAAACTGATAAAACTTTTAAAGGAACTTGTAGAAAATTTAATTAATGAAAAATTTATGTGAGTTAGTAGCAAACAATTACTTCTTCTTCTTCTCCTCTTCAAGAATTAAGTTATATAAACCTTTTCCGGCACCCATCTCATCCTCGGACGACCCACGTCTCTTCTACCAATGGGTTTATAAATTCAGTGCCGCTTTCGGCACTCAATTTCTGTCATCCTTTGCAGATGATCCCACCATTCTCTTCTGTAAGTTGCAATAATTTCATTTATGCCCTTTACTTCAAGTTCTGCTCTGATATCTTCATTCCTGATTCTATCTTGCAATGTATAATTTAAAGTATTTAAAAGAAACTGCATTTCAGCACTCTGAATCTTGCCGCTTTCCTTTTACTTCCATGTTCCATAAGGAAATGGAAGTATGGTCATAGCGAAAAAAATCGTGTTCGAGATAACGCCAGATTCTGATTGTACTACCATCAAAACATGAAAAAAAGTCATTTTTCGAAAAGTGTCTCTGTGTGTTTGTGTCTGTGTGTAGAATTTTTTCTATGACAAACGATAACAGCCGCTAATTCAAACAGAATCAAATAATGTTTTGCATACAGTCCTGAATTGTAGAGGACTCAAGGCTTATTGTTTTTGATGAAGATCGGTTAAGGGAAAGGAGTAGTTTACCAGCAACGTTTTACGTTTTAACAAGAGTAAAGTGCTTAATTTTGATAAATAAAGTATCCTGAAAATAAGGTCATAATAATCAAATGTAGAAAGGTAGCTGAAATATTTATAAATGAAAAGGGTAGTTGAATGGGGGAGGGGGTAATTTTTTTATAAATTAAAATGGTAGTTGATGGAGGAAGTAAATTTTTATAAGTTTTATATGTGTACTACGTTATTGACAACAAAGAAGTAGTGTCTATGGAAACATTTCATTTCACTTTAACAAAATTCTATATTTTTCATTTTAATTTAAATCATGTATGAGAGAAAATATATCGTTCGTGGCAGGTAAGCATATCTCAATTATGTAATGTTTACGTTTCCATTTTATTTTCTTACTTTTGCACGCTTTTTAAATGGACAGTACCAAAACCCACACCAACACAACGCGTGCAAGCCGAAAAGGTGTCCAGCGTGGACTGTGATTTGCTTCCTGTGGATCGCTCGCCAGTGTAACTGCACATTTTTACAGAGGAACGGTCCATAAACAGACTTTTCGTCTTTAGGGAATGAACCTTCTGCAAGATGCTCAAGGTCCATGAGAGACTTGGGAGTGCTCCTTCTTTTCCGCGTGTTTGTTCTGTGAAACTGTAGATTCGCAGCTTTACTCTGAGCAACGCTCCATAGAGAATGTTGAAAATTTTTGTCCATGGTGTAACCCCATACAGACTAAAACCTGATCTGATGTTTTGATTACGGACATCATAATTTTAAAACTTTGGAAATGAGCACTACTTAATGGAGATCAAATATTAACTTTTACAAGCGATTAATTTTATGCATGTTTTGAAGCAATAAATGTTTTAATAAATTAATACAATCTTTGTATTTATTTCTATTATAATATAAGAGTTACAAACTAATATGTGCATGTGTGTATGCATACCTCTCTGATGGCTAGTTATTTACTGGCCAGTGTGGAATATAGCGTTATGACATGGATCAGAATAGTGGGTGTTAAACAGAAGGCGCAAACGTATTAAGGAAGAAATGTTTTGCTAAGAAATTTATAATTATACGGGTGAACAGAATCGTCGTTCAGGAAATCAGAAGACGAATGGAAAGAAAGAAATAAAGGCTCTATTTTAAAAAAGAAAAATGATTAGTATAGTATTGACAGAAAAGACTTCGATAACACTATAGCCGTCATTCACCCTCGGCCGATAACTCGCAGCGAGAGACCCAATTTCACTACAGGAATCAGATCGCAGCTCCCTTTGGCCAGCTCTTCGCTCGACCTACAAACATTTTATCCAAAAGTACAGTCCTTCCTCACGAAGGTTGACCACCTGGTCATGAAGGTCTTCACTCACCTGACATGAGTAGGCCTACCATTTTAGCTGATACGTCATTTCTTCAGAATTCAAGCATCCACTTATTTAATTAATGTTTAAATGATTTTAAATATATATTTTAGGACATGGAAGTCATGTATGGTTATCCATACCGATTTTTTTGTCATGACCCACGCCTCACGCAAACAATATTTCTAGTTACTAAAAACAAAACAGACTAAAATTTTTTTTTTAATTTGAAACTAAAGAGAATAAAATATTAAATTTTAAAAATACAAATCTTATTTGAAAATAATTTAAGTATTACTGTTAACATACACAAAACAGAATAAACATTAAATTAAAAAAATTCTGAATATGTGTGGTTTAAAAATTTGTGTGAGTTGATTAGCTATGCCACAAGGCTATTGGACATCAGACCTAAAAAGTTGCCTTGTCCGACAACAGTTTTTTGTGTTTTAAACAAAAAAACAAATAATTTTCTAAAAAATTATTACATATGCAGATCTAGGACTAGTTTTATTAAATCTTTCAGATGAAAAATCATATGGAACCATAAACTTACTCCATTAATTTGAGCCAAGAATTTCAGTATGTCAAAATAATTATAGGGAAGAGTGAAAATGAATTACAAAGGTCTATTTATACCTTGCATATAATCTGCCAGAAATACAACTTTAAGATCTCAAATACTAAGACAAAAGTAATGGCCGTCCTAGGGAAGGACCCTGTAAGAGCAACAATTGTAATTGATAAGTGTTTTAGAGTATTCCTAAACACGCGTTTGAATATAGGCCAGTGGGGACGAAAGATCGTGGAAGACCCTGGAAAATTTTTGGTCTGAGACTGTGAAGTCGGAACGGGCTATAGCCCAAGCCATATAGTGAAGAAGGAGCAGAAGAAGAAGAATTTCAGTATGTCTTCACTGTACACTTCAAGCAGTAATCATAGCGACATATAGCAGCGTAGCAGTAACTCGACATATGTTTATAGGAACTTTAATTAAGAAAGTTGTGTTAGTGGTTATAATCACAAACAGAATTATCACTGTTGCACACCACTATAGAAAAATTATTCCGATTAGCGCTTTCAAGCTTCCTAGTAAAATCTGACGATGAGCTGAGAAGCTTGAAAGCGCTAATCGGAATAATTTTTGCTATAGTGGTGTGCAACAGTGATAATTCTGTTTATAGGAACTGTTAAGCTAATTTTGGTGGCCTGAATCAACTCCTGAAGTATTGCCATGCAATTTCGAATTGCTTTGTGTTTGTCTTAAAGAGAGAGAAATAAGAGATTTTTTAAGACGAAAGGTTTTTCTTTTTTTTCGAGCCACCCTGTCTACTCTTTTGGTACGGTATGTCTACTTTTACAATGTGACAAGGATTAACTTTATTCAGTAGTTTGGTACTGCGGTTATGTTTACGCTGCAGTAAGCGACCGCCGCGCCGCCCGATAGAGCACACACGCACACACACAAGGTGTAGACAATTAGCGCGTTTCTTGTGCATTGTGTGAGACAGCTTGACCACACCGGCTGCACACGCACCCGCACGCGCACTGACCACCTCCAACTTGTTTGTTATCGTTTCTATCATCTGCTGCTCATCACTCCCATCCCCTTGTTGTTGCTGACACCTCAGGCGTAACTCATTGTACAATAGAACCCTTTAAGGGCACCCTGTACCGTATACATGTCCTACGTTAAATTTACCGTCTTCATGTACCTTTCCCCCAGGGCATGTCTGACTGCTGGGTTTACATTTTTCAAATTCTTACATACTCTTCAAACGTACTTTACTTGACAGTTAGCATTTCTTAATTTAAAAAGTCGGAATTTTAAATTTTTATAATTTTTCCATAGATACTTAATTTGATATAGTTTTCCAGGAAATCATTTTTTATTAACTTTCATTCTTCGCCTATAAACTTGAAAACGTTCCAGTGATATAAACCAAGCACTAGTAATATACTGTAAAAATTTCATACTCCAGCTTTGCAGTTTCTAAGAAAACGTTACATTAACATAAGAAAATTTTATTTTCGGCAACCCTGTATTAAACTTACATAGTGGAAAGTCTGTTTCAGCGCATCCTTGCTCCGTACTCAGGGTAACCTGGGTTTTCCTCTTCATCAGTAGCTTTCATTATTTGATATTCCCTTTCCGTACGAAAGTATCCCTCACAGAAACAAATGAGCGAAATTCAATTTCCGTATTACGATAAACGTTGAAGTAAAAGCACCTGTAAGAAATGTGGTTAGTTGGATGTTGCAAGAGACTGACAACTTTTTATTTTACGCATTTCAAACAAATTTTTGATGGAAATTAATGTTATTTTATCATAGACAAAACCTTGACATAGCCTACCATTATATACAAAAAAAAAAAAAAAAATTGATAATTCCATCCACAACCTCGGTACGTAGTGCCCCTAACAGAACCCGAAGAGAGAATAAAAGTGCTAATATTTGCTGTTGTTATTTTTCTGTTAGCGGAAAACAAAGAATATTTATAAAAATACTGAATTGAGAAAAATACTAACAACACTATTGAATATTTTGCCAAGAGTCCGTGTTTCATTTGCATAGAGGACGCGGGCACAGCTACTGTTCTGTAAAACTTCGTTCACGTACCCTGCCATGTTATATGCTTTAGGCTTCTATCGTCCGTTTCATCCATGCTTCTAAATTTATTTGCTAAATTATTATCCCACAGTCAAAGCCGGCTTCGTACAATGTATTACATCTCACATGATTAAAATGATAAATTTGTATTGTCCACGTGAGAATCCATCAGGAGAATTCTAAAGTCAACGAGTAAAGGAACCCTGCCTCATCCCTAAGCAACTACTGAAGGAACGAATTATAGACCGAAGGAACGGAGAGGTGTGGGACGTCCTAAGAAGCGCTGAGCGACCAGGTCTAGTGTACATGCTTGGGACCGGAATAAACCATTTTTACGTTTAATCACTGTAAAAAATGATGAAATTCAAACAAAGACACTTGTAAATCGGTAAGAAATGTTTAATATAATTTATGTAAGTTGAGACGTGGGTCGTCCGAGGATGAGATGGGTGCCGGAACAGGTTTATATAACCGCTAAAGAAGAACAGGTTTATACAGTATAACCTAACCCCTGAAGAGAAGAAGAAGATAATTTAAGTAAATTCATCAGTAAAATAAGAAATAAAGTAAATTTAGAAGAGATATTGGAATCTGCAGTGAGGACGTCCTAATGGAACGAAGCGGACGAACGGTTGATGATCCTCGGCGCTACAGAGACCAGGCCTCCAACACCTCTCGCCTCTGTTCCTCTCTGTTCTGCGCTAGTCTGCGACACTCCCTACCCCCAGGCATGCAGGTCTTCTTCAGTGTCTTCTTCCCATATTTCCGGGGTCTCCCTATTCTTTGTCTCCCACCTGGATAACCATTGAATACTTTCTTCACAGCTCTGAGATCGCTGTCTTCCGCTGTACACAATTCTGCCAACCTAGGCTAATTCTATTTCTTTTGATCTCAGTAACAATATCTAGCACTCCCAAACTTCTCTCCAGCCTTTCGCTGATGCGCATTTTCCCACGTGTCTTCATCCCTCCCGGCATCACAAGTCCGTCGCAATATCTTTCCTTCCCATCGTTTAAGCCGACTCTTCTCTAACTATCAACGTCCATGACTTACAACGGGTCTTAAAAATGGTCTTAAGATATCTTGATTTTTAACTTTTTACTCACATTTCTTGATCTCAGGATATTGTTCGAAGCATAAAATTATCCGTTGTCAGCTGATAGTCGAGCAAGGATTCCGCGAGACATTTTGTTATCACTGTCATCTGTGATAAATACTCACAAGGAAGAACGGCTAGTACCAGCCAGTAATGTCCTGTACTTGTCCTATAGGCCTATATATAAAAACACACACATATATGAAATATGTCTTATGTATTGCTTTATCAAGATTTGGTGTTTAAGGCGAGTTTAAATATGGCAATTTAAATTGGGATGAACATTAATTATACGGTTTGGTAGGTATGTATATAAAAAGTTGCCACTTTGCTTATATTTTATCAAAGGAGCACAATAATCTCCCCCTCTCACTTGCACACACACACACACACACACACACACACACACACACACACACACACACACACACACACACACACACACACACACACACACACACACACACACACACACACACACACACACACACACACACACACACACACACACACACACACACACACACACACACACACACACACACACACACACACACACAAATGGCGTTACCACCCACTCATCCGAAATTATAACCTTCCGATGTAAAAGTTCCGCATCAGACGCGAAGCTAGATTTTATATGTTGGCATTTATTTTGCGTACCTTTATTTGTATTTCCAGTTGAATTTTATAATTTTTTGTTCTAAAAACCACATAATACCCGTACAGACCTGTTCGGGTAAAAGTGAAGCGAAAGTCTTATAAACTTTATTTCATTATGACGTAACAACGGTAAAGGAAAAAATTAATTTGAAATGGTAAAAAAATATAAACGAGTTTTAAATAATGTATTATAAAGGGCCAGAGTAGGCCGTAAGACGTCTGGCAAAAATGTATTTGGATGCAAAAAATGTGTTTTTAATTTATATTTAACTACTTCCAAAAAGTGCAACAACGCCAAATGCGACACCTAGCAAGTATATGTTTTTCCACACCAAGTTCTTGAGCTAAAATGTGTTTTTAATTTATATTTAACTACTTCCAAAAAGTGCAACAACGCCAAATGCGACACCTAGCAAGTATATGTTTTTCCACACCAAGTTCTTGAGCTAAAATGATACACACGCTCATGTGAGATGTCTATGATCTCAGCATGTTATACTCTCACAACCTCCGGTCTTATAAAACCGTGTATGTAATTATTTTAATAATTTGATTCATCATCATCAGTAGCTCCACAGGCCACCGTGGGCCTCAGCTTCCCTTATGATTTTCCTCCAGACTTCCCTATCCTTAGCCAATGTCCACCAATTTTTCACTCCAAGTACATTCATATCTTCTAGGATTCCATCATTCCATCGTAGTCTAAGTCCTTCTTCACCGGAGTTGTGGTCTTCGTTCGTGATCCTGGACAAGGGGGTGGCGCTACACACCGCTATACTGGGCCGTCAACAGAATTCAACCACCGGTTATTTGAGGCGGACCTACCACCGTGTCGTGGACGCGCCTGATGAGAATTGCCAAGTGACTTCAGAAATGGTATGTTTGATTCACCTTATGCCGGGTTAATGGTCGTGTATGATGCTACAAACGAAGGCTTTCTTTTTTTCTAAAAATTGTTCCCTTTCTTTACCGACAAGACTGACTGAGTCATGTGTCTGATCAGATACTCAGTCTTTCCAAAACACAAGATATTGCAATGAATCCCTCGTTAAAGCATTAAGCATCTGCTACTCTTACCAAAGATCGAACATATAATGTTTTGGTTAATCTCTGCCACACAGTGAAGTAGCCATTAAGAGAAACACTAGAGTCAGTCACATTCTTTGTCGTGTAGAATTTGTAGTTGATTACCAATTGGACATATGCTAAGCCACCTATAGAGCGCACACTAACCAACAGAGAAAACTTTATAATCTGGTTTCATTTTTATTTATGTTTTATGTGTTTCATTATTTCCTTGGTTTGATAAAATGCTAATACATTAACGATTACATGCTAATGCCTTAGTACGATTTACAGATCACACTGTATAATCATTCAGATTGTTAATTATTTATTGTAGGTATAATCAATTTATTGATAATAGTATTCATTTATATCAGTAACATTCTTACTCGTTATTTACAAATAACTACTATAATTAATAGTATAACAGTAGCGTTAGTGTGTATCTTATGCTTTTTGTGAAAAGCGCCATTATTTGGAATACGGACCAGGGCAGTCGCCGAATTACGGGGATCCGGAAAGGAGTCCCCCCCCCCGAGCTATTAAAACATTCAGTAAAATTTCTTAATCACTTAATGTAAGCGTATTTCTAAGCCAGTTGCTTGTCCTAATCTAGGGTTTATAAATAATTGTAGAAACAAAAGTCATTACAATATTTTAAAATTATAAATGGTAGTTTTATTAATAATGGCAGTCACTGGACATATGGTGTTTAAAACTGAATAACTTTGTTAAGAACGTAGTCAGTAGAAAACAGTGAAGGTATTCAGGTCTTACTAAAATCAATGCAACATAAAATTTGGTAGAAAAAAGAAAACAGTTTTAAACAGAAAAATCTAACGCTAAAGTCAAAATAAACAAAATTAAAAAGTAACTTCTACATAAAATTCGTTTCAACTGACATTATTTATATCAGTTTTTTCATAATTAAATTTTGTTAAGAGAAAGATCTCGAAAACTCTCCATCCATCTAGTAAACAAGTTGTAAACAGGGTTATTGTATTGCTTGCATGGCGCGTGAGCGTGCCGTGAGGCTCTGATTGGGCCGGCGTTTTTTTTTCTTTGTAGTGTGAAAGTGTCTAGAGTTTTGTAGTGGGGAACATTTTTGTCATTGATGTATGTATACCTATAGAGATTTCTGGATCTTTCTGGTTGTCTTAGAAAAGGTATATAAAGTGTCGATCTTTAGTGCAGTTCAGTTCAGTTAACAATTGTGTGTCAGAGTAAGTGTATCAGTTTCTGTGTATTTGTATACTAAATAAATCAGCGCCTGTATTTACATCAAGTGTCGCTTTTATTTTATTAAACCTTCCATAGGTTATGGGCCCAGGCTTTGCTTGAGTGTAGTGCAGTGTGAAATCAAGTGTGTGTACAAATATATAAAAAAAAAGAAGAAAGTGCTAACTAGTTGAAGAAGCAAAATGGATATCTCGAATCTAAAAATTGAGAGGTTGCGAAATAAAGAAAATTGGCACAAGTGGCACTTCGTTATAAGAACAATTCTAGAAGATGACGACGATGTGCTAGCTGTTTGTGAAGGAAAATTACAAAGACCACATGAAGGCCCAAAAGAAGATGAATATGATGAAAAATTGCAAAAGTTTTTGAAGGCTGACAAAACTGCCAGGAAATTGATTGTGACTACGATCGAAGACAAGCCATTGGAGCTGATTATGGGTTGCACAAGCGCCAGAGAAATGTGGACAAAATTAAGCTCGGTATACGATAGAAAATCCGATGAAACTCTGTCTATTGTGCAAAAACAGTTCTTCGATTATAAGTGGGTTGAGAGTGAAAGTGTTGCCCAAAATATTTCAAAGCTTGAAATTCTATCGAAGAAAATGCACACTCTTGGAAGTTCACTACCAAAAGGCATGCTTCTCACTCGAATTTTGTCTTGTTTGTCCAAAAAGTATAACCACTTTCACAGTGCCTGGGATTCAGTCGAAGAGAGTAAGAAAAATCTAGAAAATTTAACTGACCGATTAATGGCTGAAGAAGCTAGACTTCAAGAAAAGGACGATACATGTGAGTCATCAACGGCTTTGATGTCAAAATTAAAAGTTGGCAACGAAAAACAGAAAAATGAGTATCATCGGCATATTAAAAATTATCCGGAGAAGGAAAAGGAAGGACTATTCTGCACCAACTGCGGTAGGACCAATCATTTGAAAAGGGATTGCTTCAGGTGTTTCGAATGCAAAAGGGAGGGTCACAGGAGCTACAACTGTCGCCAGAAGAAGAGTAGCAATATAACACTACAAGTTGAAAATGAAGTATCTTCATCGCATCCGGGATCATCTCCCAGAATAGCACTGCTAGGAGTCAAAGGAGAAAACCAAAAAACAGATATGTGGGCATTGGACTCAGGAGCAACGGATCACATGACACATCGAAGGGATTGGTTCTCATCGTATGAAGAATTCGCACATCCAGTAAATGTGAAGATAAACAACGGTGATTACATGGCAGCATATGGAATAGGTAACATAGACTTAGAATCTTATGTAGATGGTAATAGATTAGAATGTACTCTTCAGGATGTATTATATACTCCTGATTTAATTAATAACTTGTTTTCTACTAAATGTGCGGGTAAGAAAGGTATAGATTGTTTGATAACAAATTTCAGTAAGCAATGCTTTTTAATGAAAAATAAACAAATCATTGCAGTAGGCCATGAATTTGGAAACTTATTAAAATTAGATGTGCGTGTAAAACTTCCAAAAGCATGTAATTTTAGTAAACAAATAGAACCGGTTGAACAAATTGTAAAATCAAACAGAAAAATCGAAAAATCGGATGATTGTTATTCCTTGCAATTATGGCACGAGCGGCTTTGTCACCAAAACGTTAAATATGTACGAAATTGTTTGAAAAATACGAATATTAAATTTATAAATGATGACTTCTTTTGTGATGCCTGTGCATACGGTAAGCAACACCGTTTACCTTTTCAGGCGAAAACTGATCGTGCGACAGAAGTTCGAGAGTTAATTTACACAGATGTTTGCGGTCCAATGGAAGCTGAATCTCTTGGCAAGAAGTCATATTTTGTTACATTTAAAGATGATTTTTCCGGATTTAGATATATTTATTTTATCAAACATAAATCGGAAGTAGTTGATAAATTAAAGATTTTTTGTTTGGAAGTTGAAAATCAATTCGGAAGAAATATAAAAGAAATTCATCGGGACGGCGGAAAAGAATATGATAATCAATGGGTAAAACGTTTTTTGAACAAAAGAGGCATTAAAGTGACAGTCAATACTCCTTATACACCCGAACAAAATGGTGTTGCGGAACGCGAGAATCGAATTATCGTAGAAGCTGCTCGTTCCATGTTGCATGCGAACGCGAATTTGCCAAAATATTTATGGGCAGAAGCAATAAACATGGCCGTATTTGTAATTAATCGAACAGCACCAACAAGACATGATAATAAAAAATCGCCTTATGAGTTGTGGTATAATAAAGAACCAAATGTTGATAAGTTAAAGATTTTTGGAACCGAATGCTTTGTACATATACCTGTCGAGAAACGTAAAAAGTTAGACAAAAAAGCAATTAAAGGCTATCTTGTTGGCTATTACGAAAATTTTAAAGGTTATCGAGTGTATGTTCCAAGTTTAAGAGATGTAGTTGTAAGTAGAGATGTTTTATTTAAGCCTGAAAAAGTATCTAATAGTTCGGTTAATGTTCCTTTGAATAATGAAAAAATAAAAGATATTGTAAATGAAAATGAGAATGGTAATATTGTAGAAAACACTAATAACAGTTGCGAAGATAATGATTACAAACTTGAAGAAACTTTGCAAGAACCCGTACAATCTGTTCAAGAGAAAGATAACAATCAGGGAGGGCGAGAATTGCGCAATAGATCTCAGAGAAAACAAACTGAAGTTTATGGGTTCCCTGTTGCGCATTTTTCGCATCTCGCGAAAAATATACCAAATAATTATAATGAAGCAATAATGAATGATGAAAAAGGTAATTGGTTAGCTGCAATGCAGGATGAGATAAACTCGTTGTATGAAAATGGAACCTGGGTACTAGTTGATAAACCAGAAAATCGTAAAATTATTGATAATCGATGGGTTTATACGAGAAAAGTCAATGCGGATGGTACTGATAGATACAAAGCGCGTTTAGTCATTAAGGGTTATTCCCAAAAGCCAGGTGTAGATTTCAATGAAACTTTTAGTCCAGTAGCACGATTTGATACCATCAGATTCATGTTAAGTATTGCTGCACTTTTTAATTTAAAACTGGGTCAATTCGATGTGAAAACAGCCTTTTTACAAGGTATTCTTAAAGAGGATATATACATGAAACAGCCTGAAGGCTTTAATGATGGTACAAATCGCGTTTGCAAATTAAAGAAAAGTTTGTACGGTTTAAAGCAAGCTCCTAGATGTTGGACACATCATTTTAAAAATTTAATTTTAAACTTGGGTTTTTGTCAAAGTACTGCTGATCCGTGCTTCTATATTTACAGAAAAGAGAATGATTTAATTTTACTTACAATTTATGTAGATGATGGTTTATTAGCTGCGTCGAAAATTGAATAAATTAATAAAATATTAAATGATTTGAGCAAAGTTTACTATAAAGAGTATTAAAGACGTTAACAATTTCTTGGGGATAGAAATCTCGAGATTAAAAGATGGTTCCGTTTTCATACATCAGAGCAGTTATATTGCAAAAATTTTAGAAAAGTTTAATATGTCCTCAGCAAATTCAGTTTCCTTTTCAATTGATTGTAGTTTTTATGATATTATATCTGAAAAAGTAATGTATAAACTGCCTTATCGAGAAGCAGTAGGAAGTTTAATGTTTTTGCAAATTGTAAGTAGACCTGATATTAGTTTTGCTGTTAATATTGTATCACGTGAATTAGAAAATCCTAGCGAAAAACATTGGCTCTTAGTCAAACGAATTATGAGATATTTGAAAGGTACAATTAATGTTGGAATTCTATATAGTAAAAATGGTATGTTCGAAGCTTATAGCGATGCAGACTTCGCAGGTGACAAAATTGCAAGAAAATCTACTTCTGGTTTTGTATGTAAATTTGCAAAAGGTCCAATAACATGGCAAAGTAAAAAGCAGCAATGCGTAGCTCTATCGACAACTGAAGCTGAGTATGTTAGTGCTGCAACAGTAACAAAAGAAATAATTTGGTTAAAGAAAATCTTCAATGAATGTAAAATTAATATAACAACTTATAATTTATATAATTAAATTTTCAAAAAATTACCCCCTCCCCCTTCAACTACCCACTCCATTTATAATTATCTCATTTACCATTTTACAGTGGATTAATATGACTTTATTTCGGGACACTTATTTATTAAAATTAAGTACTTTACTCTTGTTAAAACACAAAACAATGCAAGTAAACTACCCTCCCTCCTAACCAAACAACCTGGTTGCCTGGCAACAAAATTATTTTATTTTTAATAATTACCATTGTTTGAAAAAGTTTAATTGAATTTTTAATTAAGTATTTTACTTTTGTTAAAACGTACAACGTTGCAGGTAAACTACCCCCCCCTCCTTAACCGATCTTCACCAAAATAAATAGGCCTAGAGTCCTCTACAACTTGGGCACACATGGAAAAAATTATTTGATTCTGTTTTGAATTTGCAGCAGTTATCGTTCGCCATAGAAAAAATCTACACACAGACACACACAGAGACTGTTTTCGGAAAATGACTTTTCTTTATGTTTTTAGGGTAGTACAATCGGAATCAGCCCTTATCTCGAACACGATTTTTTCGCGATCACCATACTTCCATTTCCTTATGGGATATGGAAGTAAAAATAGCTATTGCTATATTACCGTACACAGATGAAAAAATAATACAAAACAGCGTAAGAATTAGGAGGTTAACAGAATTCGTCATCTTCTTCGACCCTCTGGGGTACCGTTCGTCCTTCGCCGTAACTACGCCCCTGGTGCTGAATAGCTATTTAACAAAATTATTGTACGTCAGACTTAAGTAGTTATATTTTACTACAGCAATAGTTAGTATTTTACAGTGTTTTTCTCAAAAGTCACTAGATGTACAGTTCTGTACCTATTTTATTCAATTGTTCACGTCAGAAACCATACGGAACCATCAAATTTACCTCCTTAATTGAAGTTCCAAGAATTTCAGTATGGTTTCGTTTTACTCTTCGAGCAGAAATCACTGCGAAATATTTTCGAACGAAAATAGTCGGACGCAGCGTTTCGGACGTATTTTTGTAGGAACGTTTTTGCTAATATTGATGTCCCGAATCTGCTCCTAAATCACTGTGTATAACTTCCATTTATGTTTTAATATTTATAATTAATTTTAATTTATTTTATATAATCAAGTGTTTGAACACTTGAATACAGTTGTATGTAACACAGACCGTATATGTAATATAACAAAACACACACACAGACACACAGAGGGAAAATTGGGTGTTGTCTGGGAGGATGAGTTCCGTTTAGTAATATTAATAACACGGGTTGAATAGGGTAGCAGAGTAAGATTCACATGTGAACGAAAGTAGTACGTCTTGGATTCGATTCCACTTGTAATGTTTAATTCATTTCCTATTGAAATTATTGTTAAATACCACCACGCCGTCTTATACAACAAACAAGCAGAAGAATAAGAATAAGAAAGACTTCCTGCAGTAGCAACAGAACCGTGTACTCTCGCAGACAACAGATGTTCGTTTGTGTGTGTGTGTCTGGTCCTCTCTCATGTATATTCGCGCGGTGTTGATATTTCTTGTTCTTCTTCTTCCACCACCAGCTGATTGGATCTCGCGATCTTTTCCCACAGGACTCACCCCATCTAGACGGCATAAAAAAACCCGCGTTCAACCCACCCTCAGAACACACACACACGCACACACACACACACACACACACAACGCTGTTCACCTAATGATTAAAAAACTTGATGGTCAAAAAACTGGATTCTTGTTTTTTGTTGCTGTACTGGCTTAGCTCGATACACCAGAGAATCTAATGGGCTGTTAGTGCCGACCTTACATGTCTACATTTTTCTTAGCTTCTTGCAAAAGGTTTCTTATTTATAATTATTAATAATTCGATTAAATTGAATTTTGAATTTGTATAGTAGTTCATTAATTAATTCTCGGCTAACAGTATAATTCCATATTATTGTTATGAAATCTTGTTTTACATTGCATAAACAATATATATTTCACTTTATATTGAATAAAATAATTTAATATTTGTATTCGCCTGTAGTTGCTAGTATGCAATATCAACTAACATGATCCCTGAACTGTATAACTCGCTGACTCTTTTGAACGAAGTAAGTTTATTACTGGATAAATTTCTATATTAGATAATTTTTCAATTGTAGGAAAAATTACAAAAATGCCGATTATGTCTTAATAATATTACAACAATTGTAGATCACACAATCATACAGTAAACACTAAACATTTGGAACATTCGCATTTGGGTTACAATTTCATTTTGTCTGACACACTGCTGGATTTTCACAATTTTTATAAATTTTTGCTCTATTTTACTTCCGTGTTCCGTAAGGAATTGGAAGTATGGTGATCGCGAAAAAATCGTGTTCGAGATGAGGGCAGATTCTGATTGTACTACCCTCAAAACATGAAGAAAAGTCATTTTCCGAAAAGTGTTTGTGTGTAGAATTTTTTCTATGGCGAACGATAAGTGCCGCAAATTCAAACAGAATCGAATAATTTGTTGCACATGTGCTCGAGTTGTAGAAGACTCAAGGCCTATTGATTTCGGTGAAGGTAGGTTAAGGAGAAGGGGTAATTTACCTGCAACGTTTTACGTTTTAACAAGAGTAAGGTACTGTAGTTCATTTTAATAAATAAAGTATCCTGAAAACAAGGTCACAATAATTCACTGTAGAAAGGTTGACGAAATATCTATGAATAAAAAGGGTAGTTGAAGGTGGAAGGGGTAATTTTTGTATTGATGTTATAAATTTATTCGACCAAAAACTTAAAAATCGGTATGGAGAACCATACATGACTTCCATATTCTAAGATTTATATTTAAAATCATTTTCGAAATGAAATATTACCATAGAAACTACTTCTTTCTACTTACTGCTTCAGCCTTAACCACAGTACTGTGGTCACTAACGTATACCACCTCACGTTATCGCACTCGATTTTCACTGATGATGGAAGTCGATGGCATTGCCGAAACGTCTAGTTTTGTAGAAAACATTGGACTACGGCCAAATATCCCGGGAAGGAATTTTAACAAAAACTACTTCTTTGTTGCCGATAACGTTGTACACACATATATAAAAAATATGCATAAAATTAATGGCTTGTATAAGTTAATGATTGATCTCCATTAAGTTTATGATTAAGTTAATGATTAACGCTCAAGTTTCCAAAGTTTTAATATTATGATGTCCGTAATTAAAACATCAGAGCAGGTTTAGTGTGTATGAGGGTACACCGTGGACAAAAATTTTCAACATTTCTATTGAGCGTTACTTAGAGTAAAGCTGCGAATCTACAGTGTACGTTTCACAGAACAAACACACGGAAAAGAAGGAGCGCTCCGAAGTCACTCATGGACCCTCAGCATCTTGCAGAGGGTTCATTCCCTAAAGACGAAAAGTCTGTCTATGAATCGTTCCTCTGTAAACACGTGCAGTTACACTGCCCAGCGATCCACAGGAAGCAAATCGCTATCCACGCTGGACACTTTTTCGGCTTGCACGCGTTATGTTGGTATGGGTTTCGGCACTTTCCATTTAAAAAGCGTGCAAATGTAAGAAAATAAACATGAATGAGGCCAGAAATAACGCGAATTTTGTGTGTGTGTGTCTTCCCTGCCTTTTTATTGCGGTAGTCATAGTAATAAAATGCAAACGTAAACATTACATAACTGAGATATGCTTGCCTGCCACGAACGATATATTTTCTCTCATACATGATTTACATTAAAAGAAAAAATTATAATTTTATTGCCTGGCAACAAAATTATTTTATTTTTAACAATTACCATTGTTTGAAAAAATTTAAATGAATTTTTAAGTACTTTACTCTTGTTAAAACGTAAAAGGTTGCAGGTAAACAACCCCTTCCCCTTAACCGATCTTCACCAAAATCAAAAAGCCTCGAGTTCTCTACATTCAGTGATGTATGCAAAAAATTATTTGATTCTGTTTGAATATGCGGCAGTTATCGTTCGTCATAGAAAAAATTACCCTTGTTAAAACGTAAAACATTGCTGGTAAACTACCCCTTTCCCTTAACCGATCTTCACCAAAAACAGTAGGTCTTGAAAACTCTACAATTCAGAGTTGCATGCAAAAAATTATTTGATTTTGTTTGAATTTGCGGCTGTTATCGTTTGCCATAGAAAATACCCTTGTTAAAACATAAAACGTTGCTGGTAAACTACCCCTTTCCCTTAACCGATCTTCACCAAAAACAATAGGTCTTGAGAACTCCATAATTCAGGGCGGTATGCGAAACATTATTTGATTCTGTTTGAATTTGCGGCTGTTATCGTTTGCCAAAAAAAAATACCCTTGATAAAAAAAACCGTTGCTGGTAAACTATCCCTTTCCCTCAACCGATCTTCACCAAAAACAATAGATCGTGAGTACTCTACAAATCAGGGCTGCATGCAAAAAATTATTTGATTCTGTTTGAATTTGCGGCTGTTATCGTTTGCCATAGAAAAAAAATCTATAGACACACAGACTCACAGACAGACAGACAGACAGACAGACACTTTTCGAAAAACGACTTTTTTTCATGTTTTGAGTGTAGTACAATCAGAATCTGCAATAATCTCGAACACGATTTTTTTCGCCATCACCATACTTCCATTTCCTTAAGGAATATGGAAGTAAATATTACAATAAAATATTAACAATTGATATCGTTCCATGTTATGTAACCACGGATATGTAAACAAAATAATTTTTCGTTTTCAGAAATTCACAGATAACTAACGCCGGGCGGTATTCGCTTTCTTTCGCGTTGTTTAAATTAAATTATTAACAACTAGTACAATTCGTCAGCTTCTGGTAGAGCTTTCTCAGCATCAAAAGCATGCTGATATATTTGGTTTCAATCTGAGTGCACATATTAAAAATAATTTTATGATTAATTAGAACGTGGAAGTCATGTATGGTTCTCCATACCGATATTAAATTTTTTTTTGGCCCAGACGTCTAAAGTTTTTGAAATTTTCTAAAATACACACAGTATGTTCAAATTGTGGTTAAAGTTATCTTTAATTTGATGCCCCATATGGGCTTTCGCGACTTTTTCACAGTTTTGACCCTCACATTTTTTCCTTCCTCCCCGAATGTTTTTGGGAGGATCCATCTCAAGAACAGTAGGGTTCTTTAGGGTAAAAGTACAGAAATACATGTGAAGTTTTACGAAAACCGGTTGAAGACTCTTTTCTTCTGGTTAGCAGCCCGCAGGTAGGTTGGCAGCAAGTTTCCACTCTTCCCTGTTGTTCGTATTCCTTTTTAATTCCTGATATGAATCACAGTTCATGTCCTGCTTAACCTGACTTATAAATTCATAACGTGCTCTTCCTTTACAATTTTTCCCCTCTATCTTTCCTTTTATGATTCTTTTGGCTATGCTGTCGTGCCTTAATATATGTCCAATCGATTAAGCACTTATTCTTTTTAATTGTTTTAGAAAACTTCGATCTTCTCCAGTTCTCGTGAGACGTCGCCAAAACACACAGACTGACAGACAAATGTCAAACGGTCGAGTTGAAACTGAGTATTCGCTTCGTTCATTTACTTAAATTAATATTAATTCTGGTTACGAATCTTTCTGGTCGCTCACGGGGAAACTGGGGAGAGCCCAGTTTTCGAAATTACAAAATGTAAAATATATAGTACGAAACATATAACATAATATTTTAAAATATATTTATATATGATTATAAAATATTTTAAACTATGAAAGTCACTTGACCTACTTAAAGAGAACGTTGGCCGGAGAACACGCTACAATCGTGAACTGTAGCATTTTTATAAGGAGCACAGCCTGGTGATATTTGGCAAGTTGCAGATGGGACAATTTTTGGAAAGGGAAGATATGGGAAGACCACTGAGACGGTAGTGGGATAACATCAGAGGATGCTGGATGTCACAGAGTAGAGATGGTTAGCGCGGATGTTGAACGAGGCTAAAGTCCAATAAAAGACTGACGTATTAAAGGAAAGACAAAACTAAAGAAATATTAATTCAGCGTGTCGACAGTGTATGATCAATGGTGCAGAATTATTAAGTAGTGCAGCTTTGCTCTTGATGCTGTTCTTAAGAATGTGGGTTTTCTTTGCTCACACAGGGGCCGATGGTGCAGAGTGAAATTCCTCTCTTCTCTTCTGGTCAGCAGGACGAAGACACCTCTCCACTCCTTCCTGTTGTTCGCCTTGTTTTGTAATTCCTGGTGTGAATCACAGTCCGCAAAACATGCATAACCTGAATCATAAATTCCAAACGCGGTCTTATATTATAATTTTTCCCCTCTATCTTTCCTTTTATGGTCCTTTTGCGGTCTCGGTCAGTTGCGACGAAACAACGCTTTTACCTATTCTTTCGCGGTTAATTGCGTCCCGCACTTTTACTTACTGACCGAATCTGTCATTAAGAAACGTCGCTATTCTGAATTTCGATGAGACTTCAATTCTTCAACTTTTTATTTGCGCGAGTAACCTCATTCTTCCAATATTTTTGTTACGTTAGTTTAGGTTAGGTTAGGTTAGGTTAGGTCAGGTCAGATCAGGTGAGGTTAGGTTTAGTTAGGTTAGGTTAGGTTAGGTTAAGTTAGGTTAGGCTAGGAATGAATAGAATTGTGACAGTAATTTCTTTATTATTATAATAACTAGCTGTTATCCGCGGCTTCTCACGCAAATATTTGACTTCTAATAAGTACTTTAATATAATTTTTATTGTCTATGTCTATATGGCGTTCTTTCTGCTCGTATAACAATTTTGTACTCATTATTCAAATTCTCTACAAAGCTATTTTCAAGACTTGTACTATTTTAACTTGTACTAAATTATTATGTTGGTGCGATTTGGCGTTTGGCGATTTAGAAGTACTCACTTATAAAGCCTTTGAAGATATTTAGAATATACCTGTTAAATAAAAAACGCTAAATTCTTTGTTTTGAGTGTTACTGTGTTAGAAGCATACAGTAATAATTGTATAACACATTAGACGTTATGTTTTCCTCAACTACGGCTTTTATTAATTTCAGCAGTAAACTAAAAACCAAAAACCGTTGTCACCTAACCTCACAAATGAAAACAACACGTATTTTGGCTTTGCATTAAATAATAGAACAATTTACAATTAGTACAGTTCTTCTTTTCCGCATCGTAATATAGGTATCGATACAATCGCATATTTTATAAAACATTGACAATTTTCTGCAGAAATGGATAAATGTAGAGTTCCGATGCCGCTAAATAGCTTTTGTTTATTTTTTTGTTACTATGGTAATCAATTCTGGTCTCCATGGTGTTGTTGACATCTTTAGTAGTAGTATTTAATATATTTCATTACTTATTCATTGCATCATCAGAAATATGTATAAACATAAATTTTATAATTGTTTAAGACAATTACAATACACAAAATTTCAAAATATATCGATAAAATCGCACATTGAAAACATTAAAAACTGCAGGAACGGATAGTTCCGATGCCGCTAAATATAATTTCTTTATTTACTTGTTACTATGGTAATTAAATCTGGTCTCCATGGTGTTTTTGACATCTTTATACGTGTCAACGAAAAAGCATAATTAAAAGGAGCTAAATCGTGCAAACGGGGCAAAATATCAAATTCCAAGTTAGACAGTATTTTTCGCCTTGTGTCAAAGGTTACCTGTGCAATGGGTGTAACGTGTGGATTTGTATTCAGTATAAATCCTGAGACTTTGATTTTTATATATATAGTTAACATGAAAATGCAATTGATCGCAATTTACAGGGTTCAAATTCCTACGTCGGTCGCAACTGACCGGGTTTTATACGATTGTGTCGCAACTAACCACGGTCACTGTTTTGATTAGGATGTTGCGTCTTAATACTTGTCCACTCATATAACGAAACCTCTGTAAAACTCCTAATGTGGGCAGTTTCTTACGTGTAAATCCTCTGCTTCCATGGTAATATTTTTCGTTTGATGTTTCAATCACCAGAATCTGGAATCGTCCTCAGAAGCCAAAAAAACAATAAACACCTTGCAATAAAACATTATAAAACAAAATATTGGCATGACAAGATTTTGGGCGTGATGACTTGTTGGGCAGTTGGCGAAACATATTACTAGAAAGGTTTTTAAAACGTACAAACACTTGGTAAGTTTCACCGTTTCGGTTGTTCTTGGCAGCTCTTTGAGATAGGCTGAAACAGTTGTCAGAGGTACGGAATAAACTGTGAAACTTACCAAGCTTTAGTGTGTTTCAAAAACCTTTGTTGGTAAGATTTTAATCGTGATTATGTTTATATTGGCAATATTTTGTCTCATTGTAAGTCGTTTTATGTTTTTTACCTTCTGAGGATGATCCCAGATTATAGGGATCCCAACGCCAGCGAAAAATGCTACGATGGAAGCAGTTTCTAGTACAGGATTTACCCGTAACAAATCTTACTGAAGTCCTTCCCCCTTATTAATCGATTAACTCATGATCTTCTTCTTCTGGACTACAAGGATTAGGTATTTGCCTGTTCTGTCCTCATAAACGTACGACCACCGTTTTCGTGGTCTTCCTATATCTCTTTTCCCTTGGGTTGTAGTTAAGTATTTTTTTGGGTATTCTCCCATTTCCCATTCTATTAACATGGTGTTTCCATCTTTCTTTATATACAGTTATTTTTTCATTTATTGTATATACATTTAGTTCATTTCGCACGTCTTCATTTCTTACTAAATCTCTTCTTGTGCAGCCTTTGACCCGTCTCAAAAATCTCATTTCTGCTGCCTGTATTTTGCATTCTCCTTTTTTGGTATTTATCCAACTTTCACTCCCACACATAAGTACAGGTACAGCCATCGTTTTATAAAATTTTAACCTTGTGTCTTTTCGTGTTTTGTTATTTAATGTTCTATTTATTGTGCCACACTAGTTGGCACTTTTATTAGATGCTCAGCTAATCTTTTTCGGCAAAGATGTTTCACGCTCTCTTCTTGAAGTAGGTATATTTTAAATACTTCTTGATTTTCAGATGTTCTTTTCGTTTTTGGTTTTCTCCATCTTGCTAACGATGTGATTGTGGCTACCAGTAGGTAGTGGTCTGTATTTGAGTCGCTGCCTCTATAAACTCTTACGTCTTGAACCGAGTTTTTAATTTTATCGTTTGCGATAATATAATCTGTAAGAGATATTTGGCTTCTCGCACTTCATGTGTATTTATGTATATCTTTTTTTCGAAAAAAGGTGTTAGTTAGTTTTAAGTTATTGTAGGTTGCAAACTGTCTTAGTTCTCCTCCGTTGTCATTGGTCCGGTCTTCTCCAAAAGTTCCTACCATCCCTGATGTTGGCAGATTACCAACCCTGGCGGTTAGATCTCCACAAATCAAGACGAGGTCTGATTTATTACATTTATTAAGTGTTTTTTGTAATTCATCATAAAATTTTACTGTACCTTCCTTCTTTCCATCTTCCGGTGCATATGCACCTATGATATTCAAGTGTCCTCTGTCAATTTTGAATGTTATTATTCTTTCATCTACGTATGTGTTACCAGTTATTTTATTTTTCCATTTATTGTTTGCTAGTATTGCCACTCCACTACATGCACGTCTACATTGTGGTACTCCACTGTACACCATAGTATAATCATTTAACTCTTTTGTCCCTTTCAATTTTTTCTTTGTTTCCGTCATGACTATAATATCTATTCTCTGTTTTTTCAATGCTTCATTCAATTCTGTTTCTTTAGTATTAACTCTTGATTATAGCGACTTATCCAGTCGTTATTTTCATAGATGGGGCCAAATAAATTTTGCAAAATTTTCATTTCAAATGTTGGTGGAGATTGTTTTGGATTTGATAACGGTGGAGACACCGAAAACCATAGGAGGGGAAGAGAATGGAATCAAAATTAGACTTCCGTTTTGTTGTTTGTTATGCGTGTTTGGCCTCACCAGTGACGACATTTACCATCCATCCTCAACGCATCCCTCTTACCTTACTTTAGCAGAGGTATAAAAAACTTTATTTAATAATAATAGTAAGTATAATAGAGCGTTAGGTGTGAGTGTCTGTACAAAAAAATGCCCCAGACGCAGACTGTGTTGTTTGGAATCCGAAACCATTAGTGAGCGAGTTTCTTCCGGGTTCATCGTGCCTCAAGGGATGAAAAGGGCGGTCGGTGGCGAACAACGGGACCTGATTCAGCTTCACACGAGGGTGGATCGCTTCCTTGTTCCCTCGACCTTGAAACACAAACACCACATTGTCTTACCCCAACATAGTTGCTCCGGTTTGTGCAATATTTTTTCATATTTTTATAGTTCAATCTTTATGTAGACCTACATTATTATAAAATGATATTATCATATAAGTAATTGCTTATTTTAATTTCTTAAACCTAAATTAATTTTATTGAAACAATTAGCTTAACTTTGTCAGAGAAAATAATATTAGTTTATTTTGAAATATTCATGTAAAATTAATTTTAAATGTTTTTAATTAAAATTATCAATTAATTTTAAAATTATTAATTAATCTATGAATACAAAACTCAAAAGTCTGAGGATTTGTTTCTTTCTATTGAATACAAATCCATAACGTTACACCGATTGCCACTAAATTTTGCACAGGTAACCTTCGACACAAGGCGAAAAACACTGTCTAACTTGGAATTTGATATTCTGCCCCGTTCGCACGATCTAGGACCTTTTAATTATGCCCTTTTGTTGACGCGTATAAGGATGTCAACAACACCATGGAGACCAGAATTAATTACCATAGTAAATAAACAGATGCTATTTAGTGGCATCGGAACTGTACCTTTATCTATTCCTGCAGTACATTTTCGATGTTTTTAATATGCGGTTGTATCGATATATTACGTTGTGGAAAAGAAGAAGCGTAGCCTACTAATTGTAAATTGTCCTATTTCTTAATGCAAAGAGAAAATACGTGTTGTTTTTATTTGTGAGGTTACGTGACAACGGTTTTTGGTTTTTAGTTTACTACCGAAATAAATAAAAGCCATGGTTAAGGAAAACATAACGTTTAACGTGTATATAGAATGCTTATAACACATTAACACTTAAAATAAAGAATCTAACGTTTTTGAGTTAACAGGTTCTTGTATTTTATAATGTAATAATGTAAAATTTTAAATCCACCTATCCAAACATCATAGAGTTTTGTTTCAAAGATGAACGCCGACTCCTTTTTTGGGAAATTTAACGGTAGATCACAAGTGCCCTATCAAGCTACAGATAGAGAGGAGAAAATGACGTGGATCCGTCACACTCTTAGACATTTCATTGTAATGTAATGAAATAAGCTGTGAAATGGGACCTTCAAGGAAGCAGAAGAAGAATAGACCAAAGATTATATGTGAAAAGAACTAAACACTGCAAATAACACATTGTAGCAAGCAAACATTTGAGCGGGTTAGACGAGAGAGCGTTCGTGGAAGCACTATGATCTACCTAGAAGTCAAAGAAACAAAGAGAGAGGAGCGGAGAAGAGAGAGAGAGAGAGAGAGAGAGAGAGAGAGAGAGAGAGAGAGAGAGAGAGAGAGAGAGAGAGAGAGAGACTGTCTATGTGAGTGCGATACGATGTCGGAAGTTTAAAATATTTCCTGAAAGTAAGTTATTCAGATAATTCGTGACGCGTGCTGATTTTTTCAGAGCTACGTACATGAACGCTAAAAACTTATCTTCTATTTACGCTTGTACAGTAGCTGAAGACAGAGTGAATAAGGGCAGGGTGTGGGCAACAATAGCAAAGAAAGAGATCGCACAACCTCATTACAGTCATTCACAGTCCTTATGAGGAAATCGAAATCTTAATAAAAGACAGGAAGACAGAGCACAACTTCCAGTGTGGGGGTGATCAGTTGTGGAGTACAACAAGGATGCTCAATGTCGTTTTCTCTTTTTTATTTATAAAGAGACAGTGTCAAACACAATTGGCAGATGAACCTTACAGAACATTGTATGACCGGTAACTATTCAGTTGACACGTTGTTATTTGCTGATGACCTGTCGAACTCGGAAAGCGGCTTGCAGATGGCTTGAGTCAAGTCTGCAAGGAATCTGTGCACGAGCAAGAACTGTTGTAGATGGTACTGTTCTGGAACAGGTGAGTAATTTTGAATATCTGGTCTATAATGTGTCTTAAGTTACAAGCAACTTAACGTGGTGAATAAACTACATAACTGTATACTACACCCCCCCCATATACTATATGTGTGTGGGAGTCTACTATATGTGGATGGATTAGTATACTAATATACTATATGTGTGGGAATCATGAGGACAAATGAAGTTCAACAAGGTGATGGCCCTCCCCACACTTCCCTATAGGTCTAACAATTGGACTTTAACGGAATCCCAGACCAGTCGTATTCAAGCGACCGAAATGAGATTTCTCAGGCAGGATTACTCTTCAACATCGCAGAAGGAACTAAATGCGGATATACGGCAGGAACTAAATATTATGTGACTATACTTGATGGGATTCCCCAATATCGGCTAAAACGGTTGGAATATCGTAACCGGCTGGACAACTGCCGCATCCCCAATAACTACTGGATTATAAGCCAAAAGGGCGGAGCGGTGTGGGACTTCCGAAGAAGCTTGGAGTGACCAGCTCTGGTCTATCTGCTTGGGAGCAAAACAAACGATTTTTGTTTTAATGCTCGTTGATGAAGAAGAAGAAGAAGAAGAAGAAGAAGAAGAAGAAGAAGAAGAAGAAGAAGAAGAAGAAGGAAGAAGACGGAGAAGCAGAAGAAGAAGGAGAAAAAGAGGAAGAAGAAGAAGAACAACAACAACAAGTTAATCCCCGTACTTCCTCAAGTATTAAATAAAATAGTTTATATTGTACAAGTAACTAGATTTAATAACTCACTTCAACAGCTTTCTTCTGCTACTGTCATAACCATCATTATCATCTTCTTCTTGTCCTTGTCCTTGTCCTTGTCCTTGTCCTTGTCCTTGTTCTTGTTCTTGTTCTTGTTCTTGTTCTTGTTCTTGTTCTGATTCTGGTTCTTGTTCTTGTTCTTGTTCTTGTTCTTGTTCTTGTTCTTGTTCTTGTTCTTGTTCTTGTTCTTGTTCTTGTTCTTGTTCTTGTTCTTGTTCTTGTTCTTGTTCTTGTTCTTGTTCTTGTTCTTGTTCTTGTTCTTGTTCTTGTTCTTGTTCTTGTTCTTGTTCTTGTTCTTGTTCTTGTTCTTGTTCTTGTTCTTGTTCTTGTTCTTGTTCTTGTTCTTGTTCTTGTTCTTGTTCTTGTTCTTGTTCTTGTTCTTGTTCTTGTTCTTGTTCTTGTTCTTGTTCTTGTTCTTGTTCTTATTCTTATTCTTATTCTTGCTCTTGCTCTTGCTCTTGCTCTTGTTCTTTAATAAGGAGGATAAACCGTCCTTTGCTTATTGGTGCAAGTAACCTGCTCGCATGAACTCACAATGTACGTAGACACGTTGCAGTTTAGCCTTTAATTAAGTACACAGTACTTCAGAATAGTTACTTCTCACACTATTTATATAACTTTTTAAAATAGTTCATTTAATGACTAATTGACTCAATTGGTGTTCTATCGTTCTTACGTTGTTTCTAGATTCATTTACACATGTTGAAAGTCACGTTCTTTCAGAACGCTGACGAAGTAATTACTTTATAATACATAATAATTTTTTGTTTATTTATTACATCGTGGATTAATGAATGTAATGTTTCTTCATATTTGATGAACGAGCTACGGGGGGAGGTCTCAGTTTTAACTCGACCATTTAGCATCTGTGTGTGCGTGTGCGTGTGCGTGCGTGTGTCTACTCAAGATAGACTCATAATATTTAATTAATAAAATTGTGTTAGTGGTTATAATCACAAACATAATCAACACTGTTCCACACCACTATAGAAAAATTATTCCGAATGCGCTAATCGGAATAATTTTTCTATAGTGGTGTGCATCTGTGTTAATTCTGTTGAGACTCATAGTAGACTCATAACCTGTATATCTGGAGGGGGTACGTCTCACTATAACTTCTGAACGCTTGAACCAATTTTCGTGAAACTTGGCATGCGGGTCCATACTTTTATTCTACAGAATCTCGTTGTTGTTTTTGAGATTGATCCTTCCACGAAAGGGGGGGGGCAGGAGGCAAAAGTGCAGAATCAAAATCGCAAACGTCTGATACCAAATCAAAGGGAATTTTAACCATAATCTGAATATAGGGTTTATTTTTGATAATCTCAAAATTTTAAGACCTCAAGGCCCACGAATTGGGTGAAAAGTTATAATATTGGTTGAAAATAAAATAGCAACAATTAATGCGGGTTGTCATAACACTAGCTGCCATCTGCAGACAAATCCGAGGGGCACCTTCGGTCACCTTAGAAACGTTGAACCAAAAGTGTTTTAGATACAGGGGGTACGGTCTGTATAACTAAAGAGAGTCGAGCCCGGGGAAACTCGTACATTATGTACGTAAATGGGAAAATTCAGATACTGGCGCGGCACTAGCCGCCATGTGAAAACAACTCAAAGGGGTACCTTCAGTCACCTTAGAAACGTTGCCCGACCGCGGCAACGCCTCCACACTGAAATTGAACGACGAGGGGGTGATCAGTCCCCGCGTCGCCTACCAGGCAAGGTGAGCGAAAGTGGGGTACAAATTAACATGTTAATAAACATGTAACATGTTCACGCCCGAACATGAGGACTACGACTCAGCATGTGAAGGTACAACAGCATAAGCAACCGGTGACAGTAATTTTCAGTGTTCGATGACTGATGCTTTCTGGAGTTAACGGCCAAACTTCGGGGGGGCGGACACACTAACAACGATTAGGTCAAATAATTGCGGAAAGGGAAGGATTTCAGTCGTCGTCTACATCATTGTCAGCCTCATCTACAATTCCATCCGGATTAAAACCGCTCAAATCTGATAGGTCAACACTAGAATTTAAAAGGATTCAGGACGCAGTACACCGCCAACACAGGAAATTAGAGATCCAAGTTTAAGAGAAAGTTCGTCCACCTGTTATGGAACATGAAGAAACTTGCAGGGACAAGTAAAACAGCAGTTAGTGTATGCGTCAGATTACACATCGTACCGCAATACCGAGTATCCAATTGATGATATTGATTTCACCAAACGCCATTGACAACGCTTACATACAGGGCTGATCAGGAGGTAGCATTCCAGGATCAGTTTCATCGTGAGTACCGAATCGAATTGCTGGATTTAGATTAGCGGGTACTTATTTCAAGAAGAAAGAAGAGAGAGCAGTTTGAAGCTTAAAAGGACGTTTTACCGGGTAAGATTCCCGAGATTTGCAACATGACTGGACCTTACAGACGATATGAGAAGTGATTTTTGTCTTATGAGAGACCACTCAAGCTTTTTGATAGCAACACTCAACCAAAGACAACTTGCACTGAAGACTTCCATTCAGAATATCAAAGAAAACAGAGAAGCAACAGACAGCAAGCAAAGACGACTTGCACTGAAGACTTTCATTCAGAATATCAAAGAAAACAGAGAAGCAACAGAATTATTGTCTGGCGGGCCCTAAACTCACCAAACACAACAGTAGAGTTAATTGTCCGTGTTATAGACAAGGAGACCGTCAACTTTGGAAACGGAGCTACAGCAAGAGCCGATAAGGGCGACTGATCAATAGCATCAACCACCAACCGCGCAGCTGAGAGAGAGAGAGCGAGTGAGAGAGGGAATCCGAGGGGTCGCTCACCTTAAAAGCGCAGTATGACCACAGCAATCTTTCTTCACAGCACACGGACGACAAGGTGGGGAACACGTCTTCACATCGTCCAATCATGCGAGGTGAGATAACTATCGGTATGGAGAACCATACATAACTTCCATATTCTAAGATTTATATTTAAAATCATTTTTGAAATGAAATATTACCATAGAAACTACTTCTTTCTACTTACTGCTTCAGCCTTAACCACAGTACTGTGGTCACTAACGTATACCACCTCACGTTATCGCACTCGATTTTCACTGATGATGGAAGTCGATGGCATTGCCGAAACGTCTGGTTTTGTAGAAAACATTGGACTACGGCCAAATATCCCGGCAAGGAATTTTAGCAAAAACTACTTCTTTGTTGCTGATAACGTTGTACACATATATATAAAAAATATGCATAAAATTAATGGCTTGTATAAGTTAATGATTGATCTCCATTAAGTAGTGCTCAAGTTTCCAAAGTTTTAATATTATGATGTCCGTAATTAAAACATCAGAGCAGGTTTAGTGTGAATGAGGGTACACCGTGGACAAAAATTTTCAACATTTCCTATTGAGCGTTGCTTAGAGTAAAGCTGCGAATCTACAGTGTATGTTTCACAGAACAAACACGCGAAAAAGAAGGAGCGCTCCGAAGTCACTCATGGACCCTCAGCATCTTGCAGAGGGTTCATTCCCTAAAGACAAAAAGTCTGTCTATGAATCGTTCCTCTGTAAGCACGTGCAGTTACACTGCCCAGCGATCCACAGGAAGCAAATTGATGTCCATTTTTTCGGCTTGCACGCGTTATATTGGTGTGGGTTTCGGCACTTTCCATTTAAAAAGCGTGCAAATGTAAGAAAATAAACATGAGTGAGGCAGGAAATAATGCGAATTGCGCGCGCGCGCGCGCGCGTGTGTGTCTTCCCTGCCTTTTTATTGCTGTAGTCATAATAATAAAATGGAAACGTAAACATTACATAACTGAGATATGCTTACCTGCCACGAACGATATATTATTTTATACATGTATATTAACTCATATATAATTTACATTAAAATGAAAAAATTATAATTTTATTGCCTGGCAACAAAATTATTTTATTTTTAACAATTACCATTGTTTGAAAAAGTTTAAATGAATTTTCAAGTACTTTACTCTTGTTAAAACGTAAAACCTTGCAGGTAAACTACCCCTCCACTTAACCGATCGTCACCAAAATCAATAGGGGATGAGTTCTCTACAATTCAGGCACACATACAAAAAAACCTTTTTGTGTTTGTTTGAATTTGCGGCAGTTATCGTTCGCCATAAAAAATTATGCACACAGACACTTTTCGGAAAATTACTTTTCTTCATGTTTAAGGGTAGTACAAACAGAATCAGCCCTTATCTCGGACACTTTTTTTTCGCCATCACCATACTTTCGTTTCCTTATGGAACATGCAAGTAAAAATCACTAAATGCACGAAAAATATATGAATCGAGAAAAGTAGAAAATAACGGATTCAGTGGAGAGACTAAAGGAAAGCCGACAAATCTGTAAACGTCCAGAAGCCGCATTCAAGAGGTTCAAAACGATCAAAGGTACACCGATATACATTAATCGGCCGGAGGAGGTGACGGAAGCAGTCTTAATTTTGTCCACAGAAATGAAGGATGTCCACAGGCTGGAGACACGGAGGGAAGGCTGATGACAGATTAATGAAGAAAACCCGAGACAATTGCTCAGAAGATAAAAGAAGAATTGGGTGACCAAGAATGAGACGGAAAGACTGCATCAAATGTTAAATCTTGTTGTAAGCAGATTAATCTATTAAAGCAAGAGAAGAAGAAGAAGAAGAAGAAGAAGAAGAAGAAGAAGAAGAAGAAGAAGAAGAAGAAAAAGAAGAAGAAGAGAATAAGCAGACGAAGAAGGAGAAGAAGAAGACGTATTCATTCAAAACTGACAAAGCGTGGGCGACTGCGGTATTTTTGTCGCCATTGACAACGCGAAACGTCAGCCTCACGCCGTCCGTCTCACGCGCCACAAAAAACAGGTTACGATGCCGTTATGAGGAAGACAGTTTAAGGAAAACAGTACTTATCATTA
The DNA here is from genome assembly GCA_034769895.1 of Magicicada septendecula. NCBI lineage: Eukaryota > Metazoa > Arthropoda > Insecta > Hemiptera > Cicadidae > Magicicada > Magicicada septendecula. The sequence continues at coordinate 123,085,682 of CM068373.1, forward strand.
GAGCACGAATGTCGGTCATACTCCTCCAACATTCTATCATGCAAATTAGTTGATACCCTCTCTCTCTCTCTCTTTCTCGCTCTCCACACCTTTCTCTTCCTATTTCTTTCTCTCTTTCTCGAGTCACATTTATTTTTCCGTTTCGGCTTCTGCGCTTATTCACTTTGTTTTGTGCGTGCGTGAGTGCGTGTGTACTTTCTTTGTTTATTTATTTTTTTGACGCGCTCGTTTTTTTGTTTCTATTGTGAATGTAGTAACTAAGTAACGAGAAGAAGAAGAAAAGAGATAGGGCGACGATTCAACAACAATTACATTCCTAATTTGTAATCAGTGTGAAACTAGAACGAAGGGTCACGGGAGCAATGCCCGACGCCCCCCGCGCGCCTACCTACTTCTTCTTCTTCATACCACAAAGAGATAAAATGAAGAAAGAAAAAAATAGGATACAAGGCAACTCGACGACGTAACTCTCTCCCATGGCCACTTACTCAGCTGACTTCCCAGCTGTTGTCTCTTTCTCTCTGTCTTGCTCTCTCGCCTTTAATTCTCTCCTCCTTCCTATCTCTGTATATTTGTTTACTTAGGTTGACAAAATTCTGCAATATTTCTTTCCACTCACACACGCGCGCGCGAGCACGCACGCACACACAAATCTGGAATTACCCTGAAGAGGGTGTAAATATTCCAATATTTTCGGAGGATGCACACATTTTGGATATGTGTGTGTGTGTGTGTGTGTGTGTGAGCGCGCGTATATCTTTACTTCATATACGAGTCATATAGTTCCAAAACAGGCCATCTTTCCATAAATTTGCAAAAATGTTTTATTTGTTATATGCAAAGTTAGTGTTAATATATAAATGTATATAAATGGAGAGTGATTGATCTGAAAAAAAACGGTCCAATTCTGTTGACAAATGGCATGCAATATATAGGTTCTGTTAAAAATCTGGCTACCTCCTGAGAAAAAATCTTTTTTTCATATCTTGAAAAATTTATAAAAAAAAAAAGATGGCCGGGTTTTGGAACTATATGACTCATTGGGAATGACAAGAAGATTATAGTGAAATAATTTCTGCATAGAAAAAAATAAAATTAGTTCGTGATATCCTGTTTAAACAACCAGACTTTTACATCTTAATAGTAAAACGCTTATGTTGTCCAGAGTGCAGTATATTTAAAAATAAAGGGACACATAGGCTTGTTGACTCCCATTGGATCCGTCTGTGTACACACACACACACACACACACACACACACACACACACACACACACACACACACACACACACACACACACACACACACACACACACACACACACACACACACACACACACACACACACACACACACACACACACACACACACACACACACACACACACACACACACACACACACACACACACACACACACACACTCTCTCTCTCTCTCTCTCTCTCTCTCTCTCTCTCTCTCTCTCTCTCTCTCTCTCTCTCTCTCCTTACTTCTCAAGGATGCTCTATGTGTGCGCGAGCACGCACGAATTCGAGTCTATGTGTTCAATACTAATACTAAACTAGTTTATACTATTAATATTAATACTTAATTTTGACTGGGATTATTTGTTTAGTTGAATGTAGATAGTAATAGTTTTAATAAATAATAATAACAATAGTTTTAAGTTAATAATGCTTTAAATTCTATTAGTACTAATTTTAAACTGGCTTAAAAGAGAACATTTTACTATTTTCCTAAGCTTTTGTTTAACACACGAGCCACTTGATTTAAGCGTTTAATTTATTACCGAAAATCCAAACCGCACAGTTTTGCAATTCGAATACGTTTTAATAAAGGCGGATTGGTTCCATGGCTGAGATAAAATTTTTAAATCATAAGCATGCAAAAGGCAATAACTTTGCAAAATTGAATAAACTACGTTGTAGTGTTGAAATGTTAATCAAATACCCTATAAAATGCATGATACTGTTGACTCGAGGTCCCCGATTACCTGACTCAATTTAATACAAATTGTTATACACAAATTAGATATGTAAATTCGTCTCCTCTCATGCAATTATAGTGTGCCTATGGCGGATAATGGAGAGAGAGAGAGAGAGAGAGAGAGAGAGAGAGAGAGAGAGAGAGAGAGAGAGAGAGAGAGAGAGAGAGAGAGAGAGAGAGAGAGACAGACAGACAGACTCAATGGTACTTTACCAGTAACCGTACTTACATTTTCGATGATTTGAGTTTGCGATGGCATCGATACACCACGTAGTGATGAAGAAGAAGAAAAAGTATAGACCTACCTATTGCAAATGATTTTACTACCAATGTAATCCGAAAACACGTAACGTTTAGTGCGTGAGATTAGGTAAAAATTTTTCTTTTTTTGTTTGTTTAGTGTTTAAAATAAACAGACCTTATGGTTGACAAAATATAATGTCGTCGTTGTCGTCATCCTTTACGGCTTAGGCTAGTACCCTGTTCCAGTCTCAATGGAATTCATCCGGCCATCGCTTACGGGGTCTTCTCACACTTCTCTTCCCCCTTGAATGATGGTCAAGGGCTCTTCTTGAAAATCTAGTTGGATCCATTCTCTCTACGTGTAACCGCCACTTCGTTTTGTAGAGGGAGATTTTCTCATTTGAGCTTTCAGCTATGTCTAGCTCCATTCTGATATGATAATTTCTGACAAGATCTCTCCTGGTACAACCCTTTACAGTCCTCAAGAACCTCATTTCCACTCCTTGTATTCTAGATATATCTTTGGCCTTTTTAATTCAAGTATCTCTACCATACAGTAGTTGAGGTATGGCCATTACATTATAATATTTCAATTGAGTCTCTTTCCTTGTTTTCTTCTTTAAATGTTTAATGATACAGCCAGATGCTGAAGGAAATGGTTTGATTAGAATCTGCCAAAATGTCAGTAAGATAAAACAACGACCTTTGGAGGTCATTTTCATTCTCTTGAATTATCACAAGATCGACTGCATACATTAAAATATTTAAATAAAATCCTTTCCCCAAGTGTAATTGTTAGGGGGCGTCCAAGTTCCATTTACTTATGGCATCATCTATCAGATATTAAATAAAATAGGACAAAGACTGCAACCCTGGCGAACGCCTTGAGTTATTCCAGTGAACTGCGACAATCTGTTAGTTTTTATCCGTATCTGCGTTCCAGTAAATAAACTTTTAATTACATTTATTAAATTAATAGGGTTTCGTGTTTTTACAACGACGCGTTTCAAAGATAAATCTTTTTCATAAGTTTAGAAAAACAATACCGACAAGGTTCGTCAAAGAATAAAAGTAACCGTCATCACAATTATAAAAATATGAAATAAACACAGCCTACCAATTGCCGCCGACTGAATCAGTTTTTTAATTTTTGAAACCAATGTCCGTTAACTTTTTTTTTTTTTTATTTTGCATTGACAAACTTTATTCTGACATTTTAAACTTGGTGAACAAAATTTATACTTGAAATGCGTTGTTGTATAAATAAACGAAGTCACAAGACGGACTGCAACAATGGTAATTAGTATAGTTACACGTGACTTCTTCTTCTGCACTTCAAGCATTAGGCGCAAATTTCCTGTCATGGTGCTCTCATCTTTTCTTGACTTTCCAAGACTTCTTCTTTCTGATTGTCTATAATGCCAGGATTAAACTAGGAGTCTGACTGGATCCATTCTGTTCATGTGATTCTCCCATCTTCTACTATTTTCTGTTATTTTATGCTGCAAACTGGTATATTTGCAATTCCGTTCTTATGTGGGCGATTCTTATATCCTGTATCCTCTCCTTCACAGCTCTGAGGAATTTCATTTCTAGTACCTGTGTTACACATAACTTAGAAAATAAACACAGTGACTTTGTCATTAAATTCTTTAATGATAATAGCATACTTTAAATAAATGTTAAGAGTTTTTGTAAAGATAGGTCTACTGTATTGCAAATTTTTATTTGACTTTGCTATGTAGTTACGTCAAATGTAATTTATTGTTTGGAAGCCTTTCATCGACTTTGGAAAGGCATTGGTAGAGTAAATAGGGGCAGGTTGTGGGCAATAACGACAAAGAAAGGGAACGAAAAGGCTGTACAAATTTTTTATGTGGAAGACAGAAAGACCGAGCTGAACTCCTAGTAGGGGACTAACCAATTGTAGTGTACGACAATAGTGCCCGTTGTCATCTTCTCTTTTTAACTTACATACAGCCATATTTAATGGAACCCTTCGAAACATTTTAAGATTGGTCACTCTGCAGTTGACACATTGTTATTTGCTGATGATCAGACTACCCTGTAGACCTTGGAAAGCGCCTTGCAGATGGCTGTACTCTAATTGGGTCGAATCTGCAAAGATTTCGGATTACAGATCTCCACATTGAAGACTAAGGCGATGGCTTTCATGGAGCTCATTCTATATATTGTTGTAGGCGGTGATGTTTCAGGTCAGTAATTTCGAAGATCTGGAGTATAATGTGTCTTACGTTACAAACATTGATTTGTTGAAAAACTACATAAGTTCAACCGCTTCCGTGTGCGGGAGCATCTGAAGAACTCTAAAATCATCGAGTTAGGAAACACGCATGAAGTTCTACAAGGTGCGTGTAGTGTACCCTCCCTACACTTCTCTATGGTTCTGAGAATTGAACTTCAACGAAATCCCAGGCCAGTCGTATTCAAGCGGTCGAAATGAGACTTGTCAGGCACGTGGCAGGATATACTCTTCAAGATCACAGAAGAAATGTAAATGTATGGGAGAGACTGAATATTATGAGTGTAGTTGATATATTTAGGTACTTAATGTCAGCTAAAAAGATTGGAACGTCTTAACCGAATGGATGACTGTGCATCATCAAACAACTGTGGAATTATAAACAGACAGAATGGAAATGTGTGGGGCGTTAGAGCGGGTCTATCTGCTTGGGACCGGTACAATGTGTGGGGCGTTAGAGCGAGTCTATCTGCTTGGGACCGGTACAATGTGAGAGGCGTTAGAGCGAGTCTATCTGCTTGGGACCGGTACAATGTGTGGGGCGTTAGAGCGAGTCTATCTGCTTGGGACCGGTACAATGTGTGAGGCGTTAGAGCGAGTCTATCTGCTTGGGACCGGTACAATGTGTGGGGCGTTAGAGCGATTCTATCTGCTTGGGACCGGTACAATATGTGAGGCGTTAGAGCGAGTCTATCTGCTTGGGACCGGTACAATGTGTGGGGCGTTAGAGCGAGTCTATCTGCTTGGGACCGGTACAATGTGTGGGGCGTTAGAGCGAGTCTATCTGCTTGGGACCGGTACAATGTGTGGGGCGTTAGAGCGATTCTATCTGCTTGGGACCGGTACAATATGTGAGGCGTTAGAGCGAGTCTATCTGCTTGGGACCGGTACAATGTGTGGGGCGTTAGAGCGAGTCTATCTGCTTGGGACCGGTACAAATGTGCGGGGCGTTAGAGCGATTCTATCTGCTTGGGACCGGTACAATGTGTGAGGCGTTAGAGCGAGTCTATCTGCTTGGGACCGGTACAATGTGTGGGGCGTTAGAGCGAGTCTATCTGCTTGGGACCGGTACAATGTGTGGGGCGTTAGAGCGATTCTATCTGCTTGGGACCGGTACAAACTATTTTTGGTTTACTCCTTGCTGATGATGACGATGATTTATTATTTGAAAAGTATGCAAAGTCTGTAGACGCGTATATAAAAACACCAAGAAACGCTGCTAATAATTTATTGTTATCAAATGGCGGGCGTTGACTAAAGATAAATTATCACTCGCCGGCTTTTGTTACTGAGACTGGCCGACCGCCACATTAGGCCACATTGTCATGAGTACTGTAATTGAAACATTTTAACTAGTATAGTATAGTAAGCTCCATGAGTCACAAAACTCGCTCACCATTTTGAACGAAGTACATTATTTTTGTGTCGGCCATCTAAGGACCACATGCTAATTTCAATTCTTTATTCTTTCTTCTTTTATTTTTCTCCAATATTCTTTCATCTCTTCACTGTGTCTCTTCTTCCTGTCTTCAGTCCACTTTGAACCTACGTTTTCCTCTCTCCTACCCTGGACTCCTTCCATTTTTAACACTTTTGCCCGAAAAACTTCTCTTTCAATTGCTTCTTCTGCGTGTATATTATTTTTTCTAAATCCTTTTGGAATTCTTTAATCCAGCTTGATGTTAACTTCTTCCCCCACAGATATTTAAAGATCTGCTTTGTTAACTTATTGTCGTCAATTCTATATAAATGTCCAAAAAATAATAGTCTTCTTTTTCTCATTGTTTCTGTTATATTTTCTATACTTTGATATATTTCGTCATTACTTCTTAATTTCCAAACTTCTGAAGTTTTCCGTGGGCCTAATATTTTCCTAACAATTCGTCTTTCCTATATTTCCAGTTTGTCTAAATTATAATTCAATGCTAGATATTGCTTTTATCATTGGATAAATTTTGATATGAGAAAATTTTTAAAGATCAGAAAAATTACGAAAATTTCGATTACCCTACTACTTTTTGTTCAGTAAAGTGTAGACCTTCATAGAATAAACGGCAAACGTATTCAAAACATTAAAATTTAAAAAAAAATTCCTTTAGTCTGACAGGCGGCTGGATTCGGGTCCACTTTTTAGGCTAAAAAATTTTGAAATTTCAAAAACTTAAGTGTACATTCCCATTTAGTTAAATTATCTTTCATTTGATACTTAACAAGAATTTTTGCGATTTTATCAAAATTTACAGCCATTTTGGACCCCACGTCGATAAATTTTGACCTTACTTATTCTACTTACGCCTCAATTGTGAGGTGAGTTCGGTGTCTCATCGTTGTACTGAAGATGAAAAAGAAAACCTAAGCAATCGACCACGGCCGACGAGGCAGTTAGTTAATGTTCTTAATAATGGTACAGTTGATATTTTTATATTACCCACGTTTGATATCTATATATATATATATAAAACTCAAAGTATGAGGATGTGTGGGTACTGAATACAAATCCACACCGTTACACCGATTGCCACCAAATTTTGCACAGGTGCCGGTAACCTTTGACACAAGGCGAAAAATACTGTCTAACTTGGAATTTGATATTTTGCCCCGTTCTCACGATTTAGGCCTTTTTAATTATGCCTTTTGGTTGACGTGTATAAAGATGTCAACAACACCATGGAGACCAGAATTAATTACTATAGTAACAAGTAAATAAACAAATGATATTTAGCGGCATCGGAACTGTTCCTTTATCCGTTCCTGCAGTTTTTAATGTTTGTTAATATGTGATTGTATCGATATATTTTGTAATTTTGTAAACAGATGATGTCTATATATTTTGTAATTGTCTTAAACGATTAAAAAATTTATGTTTATACATATTTCTGATGATGCAATGAATAAGAAATGAAATATATTAAATACTACTGCTAAAGATGTCAACAACATCATGGAGACCAGAATTAATTACCATAGTAACAAGTAAATAAACAAAAGCTAATTAGCGACATCGGAACTGTACTTTTATCCATTCCTGCAGTACATTTTCGATGTTTTATATAATATGCGATTGTATCGATATATTAAAATGTGGAAAGTGTACTAACTTCATGTAACCTAATTGTAAATTGTCCTGTTACTTAATTCAAAGCGAAAATACGTGTTGTTTTTATTTGTGAGGTTAGGTGACAACGGTATTTTGTTTTTAGTTTACTGCTGAAATAAATAAAAGCCATGGTTGAGGAAAACAACGTTTAATGTGTTATACAATGCTTCTAACACAGTAACACTTAAAATAAAGAATTTAGCGTTTTTGATTTAACAGGTACTCAAATATCTCCAAAGGGTTTATAAACGGGTACTTTTAAATCTCCAAATGCTGTTGCACCAACACAATAATTTAGTACAAGTTAAAATAGTACAAGTGTTGAAAACAGCTTTGGAGACTAATGAGTACAAAATTGTTATACGAGCTTACAGAACGCCATATAGACATAGACAATAAAAGTTATATTAAAATACTTATTAAAAGTCAGATATTCGTGTGCGAAGCCGCGGGTAACAGCTATAATACAGTTATAACAGTTAATAATAAGTACAAGTACTTGGCTTATATGATAGGAGGGGTGGAATTTCTATTCAGTTTCAGTGAAATCCAGTATCCACTTAACCCGCAATCCTTTGAGGACGAGACGACACCTTGTTGGCAGAGATGTCACTGTTTATGCTGGATATGTTGACGCGTGTATCGGGACATTGTTGTCTGGCTGATGAGGCAAATACTGAATGCTTGTTTCTATTCTTGTGATTGAGAGAACGCTTCCAAGTATCCCTCTTCAGAAAATCACATTTGTGACTCTCTTTCTCTCTGTAACTAGCGCCTTGAGTGTGTGTGTGTGTGTGTGTGTGTGTGTGTGGTAGGATGCTGTTTTCCTAATTGTGTATATAAATTTTCTGACATGTAATATATGGTTTCTCTACCTGTGACGAGGCAAAAATATTTTTATTTGAAATACCTATGCGTGTACGTTTGTGTGTGCATTTGTGTGTGTGTGTGTTTGACTAGGTTGTTATTATAAAAACATAGTTTCGATACCTGTGGTGAGATTCCCTCGGCGGGTCAAAAAACCTCTTTCAGATTCCATTTTATGGTGTATAATTACAGCGTATGTAGACAGTGAATTCGTCTTTTTATTACTGAATTATTATTATTATTATTATTGTATTGGTTTCACTCCTTGTTATTTCGAAGTAAATTAATTAATGAACGACGGTTTCTGTTTGCTGTTAATGGTAATAATTTCACAGGGTTTGACGCTTAGAGATCATGTTTGTTTGTTTTTCGGAACATTAGTCTGGTCGGGACGCTGACATTGCTGTGTTTTTGATCACTGACGGTTCATATGATAGAGACACACAAACAAACGAGGTTTAACAAAAAAGTAATGAGACTCAATGTTTTTCCACGAAGTGGCAACACTGTGAAAACAATAATTCATCAGCTGATAGCTACCGTGTACCGTGTGTGCAATTTCACAAAAATTGTCAAATTCTTAACCTCACTAGATTTAAACAATAAATTTTTATTAATGGTTACATTCACAAGCCGATAATAAAACTGTAGCACTCCACTAACCCCACAATTTCTGATTAGCGCAAATAACTGTTGAAATTATTATAAATTAATTATTGTAACTAATAAGCTCCCTGAGCTGCACAACTAGTTCAATATTTTGAATGATGTAGATAAATTATATTATTAGACTATATTAGTAGACGATTTATATTATTAGTTCAATTTTGATATTAGAAATTATCAGAAAAATTACGGAAGACCAACTCCACTAATGGGTTTTAGTAAAATAATAGCTGTAGAACAGAAAATCATACAATAAACATTTAAAATTCCAAAGTATGTGGAATTTTTATTAAAGTTCCAAAATAATAGATTTTTATTAAAGTTCTAATTAGTCTGACACCCGGATGATTTTTCATAATTTTTTATTTTTCTGGGGGCCTGGGGTCCCATTGACTCAAACTGTACACTACATTGAGATTATGGATAAAATTCTCCTTAATTTGATATCCCAGATGGAATTTCGGATTTTATTAACATTTTGACCAACTTTTTGGGTTGTGGTGTCACAAAATTTTGAAATTTCCAAAACTTAAAAAAATTCAGATTTTTGCTAAATTTCTCTTAATTTGATACAACCATTTTGCAATTTTATTGAAATTTTTACACGCTCTTTTGTGTTCTAGCGTTTCAAAATTAAACATTTTTTTAAATGAACACTAAATTTAAATTGTGGTAAATTTCCTTTAATTTGATACACCATAAGGACTCTTCCAATTTTTTTTAGTATTTTCACTCCCCACAATTTTGCCTCCTCACAGATCACTCTCATTTATAAGCATAAATTGCGAAATTACGGCTTTAAAAAATTTTTAGTCAATAGTTGATTTTTTTTATTCTGTGACATGTTTTCTGTTAACAGTCATAATCATTCTAACTTTATCGTTAGTTTTTGCTAAATTGCTAGCAGCTGCTGTTTCTTTCCGAACGACGCGTTCCGATGTCACCACCATTGTCAAGTACGTAATGGCCTGAGAGAGAGAGAGAGAGAGAGAGAGAGAGAGAGAGAGAGAGAACGGATACTAGACTCTGGAAAAAACATTCAAGACACCAGAGTTATTTATGTATAACCTCAATTAACATGAAAGCGTACGCTTCAGACATACTATTAATAATAAATCAGAAATTAAGTATTGGGCAGTTATTAATTTTAATAAGAAACAAATCGTAAACACATGTAAATGACAGCTGCAGTAGCATGTATCTCTTCCTAATAGACAGAATGAAAACAAAATATATCAGCATGCTTTTGGTAAAAATTAAATTTGTTTATTTTAATGATAGTTCAAGTAATAAACTACCATGTGGTACAGAACTGTTAACGGCGTGCGGGATGATAAAGATGTCAAATGATTGTTTTGTTTTTCTATTCAATATAAATGTATTTAAAATATTGTTCACTTTTTTAATTTTATAATTTTTTTTTGCAACTAGGCCAAATGATTGCTAGCATACGAAACATAAAGTAAACTTATTGTAGGCCTATACGTCCTTTTTACTTCCATGTTCCGTAACGAAATGGAAGTATGGTGATGGCGAAAAAGGTCTGCTTCTGATTGCACTACCCTCAAAACGTGAAGAAAAGTCAATTTCCAAAAAGCGTCTATGTGTCTGTGTAGAATTGTTTCTATGGCGAACAATATCTACCGCAGATTCAAACAAAATCAAATAATTTTTTGCATGTGTGCCCGAGTTGTAGAAGACTCAAAGCCTATTGATTTTGGTGAAGGTCGGTTGAGGGGGAGGGGTAGTTTACCTGTAGCATTTTACGTTTTATCAAGAGTAAAGTACTTAATTTTGATAAATGAAGTATCCCGAAAAGAAGATCATAATAATCCACTGTAAAAAGGTAGATAAAATATCTATAAATAAAAAGAGTAGTTGAAAGGGGAAGAGGTAATTTTTTCACGTTTGGTATTGATTTAATGACTCTGACGTAATTAAATAAAATATCGGTATGGAGAACCATACATGACTTCCATGTTCTAAGATTTATATTTAAAATCATTTTCGTAATGAAATATTTCCATAGAAACTACTTCTTTCTACTTACTGCTTCAGCCTTAACCACAGTACTGTGGTCACTAACGTATACCACCTCACGTTATCGCACTCGATTTTCACTGATGATGTAAGTCGATGGCACTGCTGAAACGTCTGGTTTTGCAGACAACATTGGTCTACGCCAAACAGGCCGGGAAGGAATTTTAACAACAAACTACTTCTTTGTTGCCGATAACATAGTACATATATAAACAAAATTATTCCCTCCCCCTTCAACTAATTTTCGTTTATAGAAAATTACCCGCATCCCGTTCAACTAGCCTCTTCATTTATAGATATTTCATCTACGTTTCTACAGTGGATTATTAAGATCTTCATATCAGGATACTTTATTTATCAAAATGAAGTACTTTACCCTTGTTACAACAAAAATGTTCCAGGTAAACTACACTTTCCCCGTAACCGATCTTCACCAAAATCAATAGGCCTTGAGTCCTCTACAACTCAGGCACATATGTAAAACATTATTTGTTTCTGTTTGAATTTTGCGGCAGTTATCGTTCGTCATGAAAAAATTTCTCTTGTTACAACATAAAATGTTGCAGGTAAACTACCCCTTTCCCTTAACCGATCTCACCAAAATCAACAGGCCTTGAGCTCTCTGCAATTTAGGGATGTACGCAAAAAATTATTTGATTCTGTTTGAATGTGCGGCAGTTATCGTTCGTCATAGAAACCAGTGGCGAAGTTATATGGAGGCAATTGAGGCAATGCCTACCCTAAAAAATTCTGTAGAATAGAAATTATAAATACGTATGAACTACGTAACGTAAAGATTATACATTGTTACTGTGACTGTCGAATTTATTAAGCCGAAAGGTGCTTTACTGAGCGACCGCTAGATGGTGACAGGTGAGATTCGGCATAGCTCATTTAAAGCGAATGAGGCAACGTGAACTTGCCTCAGCGTTTTTTGTGTACATCGTATGTATAGTAAGCAATGTGCTGGCAGGATAGGGAAGTGCGGGGGAGGGGGATTGTGCCGCGCTGTACACACAGAGCGTTGAGGCACGTCTCACTTCTGTGATGCAAAAAGTTAAGTTAAAGCGCGCTGTATTGTTTATAAGTGTGTTTATTTTATGCGGTTATTAAAAGTGTTCCTGTTATACCACTGAACTAACAGATGATCAAGATTGTTATTTGAATTATTTGTAACATTAAACACATATATATAGAAACTAATCAAGTTTAAAACTTTGATGTTCAATCAGTTGTATTATTGTGTATGACTTATACAAGGATTGTTCAATAAAAACACGTTTAGGGCTGTAAAGCATTTTTTATTCAACGGTTTTAAAAGAAGTCTCCATTAACATTAAGATATGAGTCCCACTGTTGCACTAATCTGTAGATTCCCTCCTAGTAAAATTCTTACGGCTGTTTGCGGAACCATTCGCTAACAGCAAACTCTACCTCAGCGTCCGATTTGAACTACCGTCCTTTTAGCGATTCCTTAAAAAAAATTTAAGGTAAGATTTTTGCCTACCCATTCATTAACTACTAGCTTCGCCATTGATAGAAACAATTACTCTTGTTAAAACATAAAATGTGGCAGGTAAACTACCCCTTTCCCTTAACAGATCTTCACCAAAATCAATACGCCTTCATTCCTTTACAATTCAGGAACGTACACAAAAAAAATTTGATTCTGTTTGAATGTGCGGCAGTTATCGTTCGTCATAGAAAAATTACCGTTGTTAAAACATAAAATGTTGCAGGTAAACTACCCCTTTCCCTTAACCGACCTTCACCAAAATGAACAGACCTTGAGTACTTAACAATTTAGGAATGTACGCAAAAAAATATTTGATTCTGTTTGAATGTGCGGCAGTTATCATTCTTCATAAGAAAAATTACCCTTGTTAAAATGTGAAATGTTGCTGGTACACTACCCCTTTCCCTTAACCGATCTTTACTAAAAACAACAAGTCTTGAATACTCTACAATTCAGGGCTGTATGCAAACAATTATTCGATTCTGCTTGAATTTGCTGCTGTTAACGTTTGTCATAGAAAAAATTACCGTTGTTAAAACATAAAGTGTTGCGGGTAAACTACCCCTTTCCCTTAACCGATCTTCACTAAAATCTGAGTACTTAACAATTCAGGAACGTATGCAAAAAATTATTTGATTCTCTTTGAATGTGCGGCAGGTATCATTCGTCATAAGAAAAATGACCCTTGTTAAAACATTAAACGTTGCAGTTAAACTACCCCTATCTCTTAACCGATCTTCACCAAAATCAAAAGACTTTGAGTTCTCTATAATTCAAGGAGGTATGAAAAAAGTTATTTGATTCTGTTTGAATTTACGGCAGTTATCGTTCGTCATAGAAAAAATTACCCTTGTTAAAACGTAAAATGTTGCAGGTAAACTACCCCTTTACCTTATCCGATCTTCACCAAAACAATAGGTCTTGAGATCTCTACAATTCAAGACTGTATACAAAAAATTATTTGATTCTGTTTGAATTTGCGGCTGTTATCGCTTGCCAAACAAAAATCTACATAGCCAGACAGACAGACACACAGACACTTTTCGAAAAATGACTTTTCTTCATGTTTTGAGTGTAGTACAATCAGAATCTGCCGTTATCTCGAACACGATTTTTTCCCCATCACCATACTTCCATTTCCTTATGGAACATGGAAGTAAAATGCATTTAAACTTTTTCAAACAATGGTAATAATGGAAAAAATGTAAAATTAATAAAATAACTTTGTTGCCAGGCAATTAAATTATAATTTTTTTCATTTCAATTTAAATCATCTATGCGTGAAGAACCGCAACCACGGCTCAGCAGCCCACACAATAATTTGTGGCCACACAATTATATAAATATGTAATTAATGCGTGATTTTCTGCATAGTTCAGTTTCTTTATAAGAATAAAGAACCTAATTTTTATAGATAAAGTGACTCTAAAATAACATTATATTAAACGACTACCCCATATTAACAAAAATATCTATAATTAGTGAAATAGTCTAGAAATTATCGAACTGAATTCAAGTAAACAATTTTAAATATAAATCTTTGAACATGGAAATCATGTATGATTCTCCATCACAATTTTTCCTAAAAGTATCAAAAGTATACGATTTTTGTATTTTAATTGTCGAATGTTTTTTTTTCGATAATCTCAACGTCTGTTAAACATCCTATCTTAAGTACTTTATACCAGTGGCGGCTGGTGGTTCCAATTTTTTGTGGTTGCAATAGTTGGGTTGAGTCGATGGGAGATCGGATAAAAGACATTAAACTATCATAATCACAGTTACACAAAACTATTACTATAATTTTATAACCTCAAACAACGGATGACGTTTGCCTTGAACCAACATAAACACTAAACCTGACATAACTTATAAATCAAGAAGGCTGTGCTGATTTCATGACACAAAGTTGCGTTACAACGTGAAGCGTTGCAGAAACTTTGCAACCGCCTAGCTAACATTGGGAACATGGGGCAGTTGTGAAGAGGAGCGCACGTCCTCCCATATGTTTGTGTAGTAAGCTCTGCCATGTACTGTTGAAGTTGCGAACGGCCTACAACCACCAGCCTGCACGCCACATTTGAATTGTACGCGAACATTACCTCGTATGATCTAATACGCTCTCCTGTTGAAATTTATGATACTTTTAGCTTCTTAATATTTTCGTATATTATATTCTAGTTTAGATTATCTATACTGGTGGCTGTGCAACGCTGCAACCATACCACCAGGCGCCACTGCTTTACACTAAGACATAAAAACATCTTTAAGGAAATAATTGATTTCCGGATTCGAATGAAACTAACTATATCTTTGGAGTTTTGCGCCGTAGATTTTGAATATAATGTTTTTCAATTGTTAACAGATGATTCAAGTACGGTACATTCGCCCAGTCCAACAACCAATCAATGCTATGTAAATATATGAGTCTGAAACGAATGTAAAATTATTACGCCTAGTAAATAATTATATGGAGTCTGTGAAGTTTCACAGATGCTGAAAAGATCACCTCACAACCAGTCTCAGTAACTACACAGAGACCGTACCTTCCGGGTTTGAGCTGTACTCTAAAGGCCTAAAAGTGATGATACAGTTTTTTATACAAGGGTCGTTCAGCCCCCTTACACCGTGAGACCATAACAGGTATACCGTTTTGATTATACACACCCTCCCTCTTTGCAGCAACTGAATTACACTTTGTGTTTAGAGTTTTAATGATTAATTGTGGTTACAAGAAATGCTTAATTGTGTCGACAAAAAACTTTTCGTAACATGTACATCCCAGATAATAATAATAATAACTAATATACTCGATACGGGCAAATCTATGGAACTGACAAATTCAAGTATCTTGGAGAAGTTATTGAAAAAATGTTTCAGAGGAAGAAACCATTAAGCACGCGTTAATAAGACGAAAGTTGCTTACCATTTAACCAAGGATACATATAACAAGAACTCAATATTAACGCCAAACTAGAGCATTATTCAACAGTAATTCGCCCGGAAACACTTTATGCAGCTGAGTGTCTGACTCGGAACAAGAAAATGATGATGGAAGAACTGGAAGTAACAGAAAGGGAAATATTAAGAAAAATCTTGGGATCAATAAAAGATGAAGATCAGTACAGAAGACGCGACAATAATGAGCTGTACACACATTTTGAGAAAATCACAGACGTAATTAGAAAAAGAAGAATTACTTTCTACGGATAAAGAATGAATCCTGACAGACTAACAGGGAAGCTTTTTAACTATTTAAAAAACTCAAAATGTCCAATACCTGGTTCGAAGAAACAGAAAAAGACATAGAAGGACTCCAGATTACTCAAGAAGACATTGAAGAATGCTTGCCACTCAAAAAGAAATTAAAAGACACCATAGGTTTTCAGGAAAAACCCAAGGAGAGAACAGATGCCATCTGGACTGACAAAAGGAGGGAGAGACATCGATCAAGAATGAATGAGATATGGGAGAGGAGAAAGAGAGAGGAGAGAGGAGAAGAAGGGAGGAGCCAGTTGAACCCAAACATAGTCCACAGTATCTCATACGCAAAAAAACAATAATAATAATAACTAGTATTCCTAATGACTCATGACAATGACAATATATCAGAACTCGCTTACTACTTTGAACAAAGTTTTCTACCTGTCTGCCTCATTCTCACACTTATGCCTACCGCCTCTTCATTTTTAGAGAATCAATCTTAGACCTTGACGTATAAAAATTTTGAAATTTTATAGTCAGTCGGCTCTCCTCCCGTGTAGCGTTGGTCGGTTCTTCTTCCGCGTAGCGTCGGTCGGTTCCTCTTACGCGTAGCGTCGACCGGCTCCCTTTCAGTGCAGTCAGTCGGCTCTCCTCCCGTGTAGCGTCGGTCGGTTCCTCTTCCGTGTAGCCTCGATCGGCTCCGTTCCGTGCAGTTTCGACCGGCTCCCTTTCACTGCAGTCATTCGGCTTTCCTCCCGTGCAGCGTCGACTCGATGACTCTTCAAGCGCTTTAGCATCACGTTAGCAATAGTAGCAGCGGTTTGACTCTAACTACGAAATAAGGACAAGAACTTACTGGAGTATAGGAAAATACAACTTAAGGAGGTGACGCACGGAAAGAATGAACAATAATCGAGTGTGTGTAAGCTAGAAAAGTGAGAGCCGGTAGGCCGCAGATTTAGAGAGAGGCTCAGAAGTCGCTGGGGAGATAACATGCGAAGGGCTCTCAAGAACTGATGAAAAACTGCCAACCGACTGTTAGGGATCGGTCTTGGTGGAAGAACTGGACAAGGTCATGACCCACGTAAGTACACGACCAATTTGTAACTTGAGTATGGTAAATGTTTTGATCAAACGCGTTTCAGGACGGAATTAGCCAAGACCATACAATCAGCGACAGTTGTGCTGAAAAATGTTAATGCGAAATACCAAATCCGTTTGCGTTAACTAGGCCGAGTAAAATCAGAAGGAGAAAGCTACGAAGGAACACGAGTTTGATTGCTTTTTGATTTTTTTTTGGTCATCGTAGCAGACACTGAAGACAGCCTGCAGAGATCTCTATATGATTGCAGCGGGTAATTCAGACATATGGTATGAAGATCACTAGTATCAAGTCGAAGTCTATAGACTAGTCTTGGTTGATAGAAGTAGATGTCGATAAAAAAAAATATATAAGTTTAACCTCATGTATAACTTGGAACTACCAGAAGTATATAAAGGGGAAAGGTCAGACGAGAGACTCGGTTAAAATTTTGTAATAAAGTGAATAAATTCCATGCGGTCCGTGTGGTAGTAAGGCATTCACACTGTACACAAGGACCCACAGCCGAATATAGGCTACTGAGACGAGGTTGTTAAGATCTGTACTTGGAGTACCCCGGCTAAGGAACGCTTTCGGAATTTACAACCCGAATAACAGGATCAAACAGGTTGGACGGACCGTGTGCATAAGGACAGACTACAAAACCAATTGATTTTTATCTACCCAGGTGAAACCACAAGATCGGGAGGCAGAAGTAAAGGTGGTCCGGTCAATTGATGCACAACGGACTGAAAGGTCAAAGTTCGGAGGAAGAAGAAGAAGAAGAAGAAGAAGAAGAAGAAGAAGAAGAAGAAGAAGAAGAAGAAGAAGAAAATGAATATGGAAAAGAAGATTTTTTTTTTCGTAGATTTCACTTTTCGCATTACTTGTCACATTAATGTACATTTATTTCTGTTTTTAGCCTATAAAGGAAACAGTATGGCAAATACAAGAAACCGTTTACTGTGTGCAGGTACAAAACCACTCATGCAGATTAACGTTTTGTAAAAATGTGTATATATAATTTGTTACGCAGAATATTTGAAATAAATAATTTGTCTGCCTTTTATTTTTAATAGCTCTGGAAGAGACGAAATAATTAATTTTGACGAGAAGATAAGAATCTTAACGTGAAGAAGAAGAAGAAGAAGAAGAAGAAGAAGAAGAAGAAGAAGAAAAAAGAAAATGAAAAAAGAAGAAGAACAACAAAATCAAACCAAAACAACAAGGACGAGGAGAGGTAGAAGAGGTAGAGGAACAGAAACAAGAACGTGTACAAAAAATAAGAATAGAAATGGAAGGAGGGTGAAGGGAGGAGGAAAAGAAAAGAAAACGGTAGATTAAAAAGGAGAAGAAAACATAAGTTTAGGGTACGCACGTGGAGAAAATGTAAGGGATACATAGCAGAGATGTCTGAATGATAAACACTCATCTGACCTGACTGAGTTAGTACCTAAGGCATTAGGTCGATCAATCAAAACACACACACACACACACACACACACAGACTATTCACAATCACAAAAAGCTGCTCTTGTCTATCTCTCTTTTGTACTGTTACGGAGGTTTTTGCTTGGTTCATTATTATTTTTTTTCATTTAAAATAGAACTGAAGAAACTGAAATGATTTAGTTACACACACAAAAGATATGTTTTACGATGATCTTATTTGCCGTGTGTGTGTTTTGTGTTCAACAATATGCTTTGCCTGTTTGCTTTGCATTGCATTTTAATGCATACATCCTGTTGGTATGGGGTAGCTGCCGCCCCTACAGCTTACTTCCTGCAGCTAACGGTACCTGTGTATCGACGCACATGTGTTTGAGTGTGTTCTTGTGTTTCCTAGTTTGTTCTTCTTCTTCCTCTAACAGGGACTAGGCGAATCTACTGTTCCGGTCCCAAAAGAATACATCCACTTCACCACTAGTTCTTCGTTGCCTAAACAGGCTTGTATTGCCAAACTTCCTTAGACAACCTGCCGTCTGGCATACTATTCGGATGAGGAATCCATCTCTCTTTGTTTCCCGTAATGCGTTCTTGGATATTATTCAACTGTTTACGAATGTCTTCATTATATAGTCCATCCAGTGGCGTATAATCCATAACGCAGCACCGGGCACCAGGACCTTAGCTGTTAGAGGGGGCACCATCCAGCTCTAAATCAAAAAAATTTTTTAAAGATAATAAATGCGAAAAACCAAAAAAGTCTGCTTAAAGTATTAAAATGAATTATTGACTGAAAAATGATTGGTGTATTTCCGTATTTATACATTGCTTATCGCCTGTTTTTCACGATTTCAATAGCTAACTGGGAAACCGAAAGAACATTTTCTGCATTAAAACGATTAAAGATATGTTGAGTTCAAGTATGGGAGATGAGAGATTATCTTCGTTACCAAGGTGAATATTAAAAGCGAGATACTTGAATCGCTCGATTTAGAAGAAATTATACAAGACATCGTTAAGGCAAAATTAAGAAGAAAAAATGGATCGATTAGTATTTTCTAAGCTTAAGTACTACTACGCTCATTGTAATCACTATTTAGCTAAATATTTGTTGTTATTTGAGAATTAAATAAAAATAATTTTTAAATTTCAAATTGTGTGTGCCATTTATCAGTATAAGTAATGGATAAAATATTGAAATTGGATTGGGGGGGGGCACCAGTCTGATGGCAGCATAGGTCACCACGCGCTTCTAATCCGACCCTGAGTCCATTCCTTCGCGTTCAGCCTTTAGTAGATCGAAAGTCTCAACTCTGATGCCTGTATCCTACTGTTTCTTTACCGAACTCCAAGTTTCAGAACCATATAATAACACTGACACGGCCGATGCCTTATAAAATTTTAGTCGAGTGTCTTTCGTCGTTTAGTCAATAACGCTTAACTGTCATGTATTGTTTGAAACTTGGCCAGTTTAGTGTTTCCGACTCTGACTGCATCAAGACACTTCTCGAAGTTTCGACACTTTTCTCATCCGATATCTCGTGGCGCATTCTTTCTAGCTTCTTTCTAGCATGTGCATATCTACTGAAAAATTAAACCCTTTCAAGATGACGCGATTTTACACTGCCGATAATATTTTTTAAATTAAGTTTATTAAAAAAAAATAAATTTTCTTTAGCGCTGTTGCGTACTTCGTCGACATCATTTGCACATGCTACTTCATGAAGAATGCAGAGAAATGTATATATTTATATATATATATATATAAATACATTTCTCTGCATTCTTCATGAAGTAGCATGTGCAAATGATGAAGAATGCAGAGAAATGTATTTTATACACTTCCCAAGACTTTTCTCTTGCAGCAGATAAACTTTAAAAACTCTTCTACTTCAGTTCCTAACTTTGCGTTCCTTCACTTCGTATACACGTCAGTTGTAATGCTAAAAATTGATCCGCTTCAATATCGTAGCCCCTATATTTTCTACTATCACGAATTTGACCTATTGACCTTTCATTAACTATAAGATAAACTGTTGTTACTATGGTTTCACAAATCGTCGTGTTGTGCAGTAGAAACAGAATAACTAATTACAAACTTTTATTGGACACAAATAATAGATTATTAATTAACAAACAAGCTCTTACACAATAATCATCATCATCTTCAAGGATTAAACCAAGGATGGTTTGTTTCGGTGTCAAAGAGGCAAACATTAGAGCTGGTCACACACCTCTCCGACCCCTCGGCTTGTAGTTCCATAGTTGGTTGGGGATGCGGCAGTCGTCCATTCAGCCGACACTGGGCAATCGCATCGAGTATACACACAGATATTCGATAGGAACTGAATATTGTCAGTCACAAACGTTTGGCCAACGCCGTCTCAGTCTCCCGTTCTGAACGCCTCCACTAAAATAGTCCTCCGCCGTATACTTGACGCTCTGTAGCCGGTCACGCACTAACCATCGCCGCTGGACGTCATGACGGACAGCAAGTCAAAAACGACAGTGCGTAGCTTTGACATCCATCCGCACGTCGTGTATTTTTTGAAGGATGTGCACGACGAAAAATGAGTCCTGCAAGACCATCAGCTCAAGCCGCACGACGTAAGGATGAATCGTGTGTAGTGTTGACGGATGTCAAGGAATCGTGCATCGTGCATGTTTGATCATGCGTACGCTTGCTGTCTATCAAATCGTCATTTTCGAGCAAGTACAGTACATGTTTTTAGAGCACATTAGTTTAATAAATGTTTACTGTTTAATTTAACGTTACATTCATTCTTTAGTTTATATTTAATAAGTAACGATTCGGAAAAAATTTCAGTTTAATAGCCTGTTTAGTTTAGTTTATCCTTCGTTTACATAATACATTCAAATATCATTAGCAGTTATTATTTTAAATATTGTTATTATTAATTTGTTTTAATTACAATTCATAATGGACCGTGAAATAACTTCAAAATTTATCGAAAAATATAAATTAAATAGATGTCTGTGGGACTCACAGACGAGAACTAAAGAACATCTGCCACGCTGGACGAGTTGCACGACAGTGTGGTGCGCACATCCATCACCGACGTCGGGCATGCTGGACAGCGGCGATGGATAGTGCGTGACTGGGTTATTCCACCTTATGCATCAAAATCTGTTCGTCTTATGTCGCTTTGACACTACCGTTCGGCACACGATTCCTCCCAAAAAATACCCCAACCAGTAAAACTAACACAAACCACATTAAATCATCCCAGAGGCTAACTTACTCGTTATCATGTAAAATCGAAAATTAATATTTTTGGTTATTACATAATCATGTTCACTGGTGGAGATAAAGTAGAGCATTGGCCCCTTCTAATAAATAATCTATGGGGGAAAAATGTTGACAGCATCTTAACTATTTTATGATATTTTCAGTTTCAGTGAGCATAAAGACTATTACTCAAATTCAAAAGTAATATAGCCTCCTTGGTTTCCATCTTTACACAAGCAATATGCCACCCCCTAAGTAAAGAATACTAAGTATCAGTATCTATCTCTGCTCATGATTATGGCATTACTTATAATAAAAGTATGATTACTGTCTTCAAATATTAAAATAAAACTTAATTTATTATGTAGTAAACTAGTTCAGTAAAATCTCGAAAACTTCACTGGAAACAAATTTTGTGCGAAATACAAAAAAAAAATAAAATAAAAAATGGAGACACATATACCATCGCGGCTTCCTTTGAGTTGGTTGCTTTGTCTGTGATGTGCACCAAAAAAACGAGAATTATTGCTGAAACGAGTACTGTTGGAAAAGGAGTTATGTGAAAAGAAAGGGAGACATGTATAGTAACAGGCAAGGGATGGCCCCGCCTTACTTCGAGATGATTTTTTTTACTTGGATTTCACGAAAAGAGAGTATGATTTTAAAGGCATATTAGTTTTCATGTGTAATTTTAGTTTGTACGTTAACCTAACGACGCCAACTAATGACGTCACAGGCACACAACGGAGTTGTGTTATTGCTAGAAACAATTGTTGACTCACTCACTATTTTACAATTAATTTATTCATAATAAATTAGTATTTGGTACTTACCGCATGGTTCACTATACATCCGGTTTGCCACGTGGCTCTGTAACCAACATTAATTTTCTTATCTGGGTCCAGCTATCGTTAAGCGAGAAACAGAAACATTTGGGATTGTCGAAACAAAGATTCGCACACCATGTATATACAACAAAACTCTTTTTTTTAATATTTCTCAAGGATCATGATGAACGTTACAAAATACAAAATCAAAATGGAGTCTTATACCCCAACAAGATGGCGGCTTTGCAGTTCCGCTCCACTAGTTATTAATTACTTTTCATTATTTCTTTCTAGTATGTAATTTAGACACAAGAACATTTAATATACTGCAGTTTTGATTGAAATTATTTACTCAGTTTCATATTATATTTTAAACATAAACCAGTGCCTCAGTTGGTAAATGCCGGCTCTCTCTCTCTCTCTCTCTCTCTCTCTCTCTCTCACTCTCTCTCTCACGCTTTCTCATTGCATATTTTATCAACGGTACATTTTTCTTTTATTTATTATAATTTTGAGCTCGATTTTATAAACGAATATTATTGTAAATTTCGACTTTCCTGAATTAGTAGAGGTGTTTCAGTTCAGACGTTCTCCATGGCAGCCAGGTGGTCGGCGTACTTAGGTGGTCGGTGTACTTTCCAGTTTTGTCTGTCCTCTGTGCACTGAGTTTACATTATCCTGTTTATTGCCTTAGAAACACTGGCTACTTGTAATTACATTTTATTTACTATTCAAAAACACTTTCGCTGGCAGAACTTCGCCAGCGACTTTTTGGCGTGTTAGCGATATGAAGGTATGCTGCAGACTGGGAACGAACAACTAGTTCCGTTTTCGCATGTGGAAGGGTTATCCCGTCATCGTTCTTTTGTTTAAAGCGACTGACGGCATTGTTCTGCGTCACAGTTGTTACGTGTTTACATGATTAATGACGTTTCAACATTGTCTTCAACTGGCTTTGTCCAAATATGTGTGTCGGACACCACGTACGCCATGACCTTGAAGTAGAGTTGTACTGGCAAAACTGCGTCGTGTGTAATACATTGGGGAAAGTTAACCTAACCACTTTTAAATATATAGAAACACAATAAAATTATTTCTCCTGTACCAATGAATCCTAAGACGGACTTTTGTATCGTCACACAATTTTCGTAAAAAACATGACAATAAAACACGATTGTAATCGTCAGCAAACTATTTTATATCATACACAAATAAATTTTCACGATTTCTTTTATCCAACTAAAATTATATTTGATATTCACTACATACAGATGCGAATAATCGGGTAATCGAAATATCGATAATGAGTGCGGGTACGGTTATTGGGACAGTAGTCTACCAAAAATTATTCTTAATTTTTCATTGAAACAGTATATGGCAAAATTACAAAAATATCATAATAAATGTAAGTCGCCGTCACAAAAATATGATGAAACTGAAAAAGAGTTGTAAACTTGCCGTGTGTTGGGAATCATTGAATTGTTCAACCCTCGCGTTTTCTTTCCGTAGACTGTGGAAACATGAGTAACGCTATAAATGCGCATTAACGCTTAAAGTACAAAACCTAAACCAAATGTATAATTTTAAACACGACATTTTCTTTTTTCTCGTTCACTTCTTTAAGAACAAAAAGACAATCGAATACAATTACGTTGCCATGGTAACCATACGAACGAATTCTGCAGCAAGCTCTAACCAAATAATGCACTATGCTTTTGAAAGAAACGTTACAAACCGAATATAGTTTTACAGTGGATATGTATTTGATAGTATACCTAAAGATAATATGTTATTCGCACATACATTTCTACCTCTTGTATTAGTTAGATTTTTACATACCGGGTTCACACACAGAAAATCTAACTCGCATAAATTTTCGAATAACAATTCCTTAAATAATGTATGTATAAATAATGTATTCCTTAAATAATGTAAATAATGCATAATGTACAATTCGTAAACAGAAGTGTCTGCTTACCGATTTAAATTAACCAGTCACGATTCCTGATGTCAGGAAGTCAAGTAGTATTGCCACCAAAAGAACATTCTTTAAAATAATAGAAGTTGAACCAAAAATACGATAAAATGAAAATGAAAATCGAAATTTCACAATCAGTAAACTCTTTATTACAAAAACAAAATTACAGAGCACAATAAGAAATTTGAAATTTAAACTACACTTCATTTTCATCTGTTACGTAATCTCGTAACCAAATATTGTAAGTTTACATATTGTAGAATCGCGTTGCACCCTCTTCCATCAGCTACTCTCTATGCGTACTGAGAGCATTGGCCGGGAGTCACGAACTTGGACGTTGGAAGTAGGATTTGCTGGCAGAGGTGGCTCGAGCTGGATAGCTCGAGCTCTGACTCATTCGTCAGTATCAGTGGGCATTAACAGAACCCTCAGTTCGGTACCCGTTACCAACCTTTGACTCCCAAAAACAGACGTACGTGTACCTGCATACATAGGTATATATCGCATTTTTTCAATTTTAAGCATATATATATATATATATATATATATATATATATATATATATATTACTATAATACTTATAACTATTTTACCTCAAGATGTATTTTTTCTTTAGGGACATGTTTCGGGAGATCCTGTTCTCCCATCTTCAACCTTCGCCATCTTGCTTCTGGTGCAGTATTTGTGTGTTGGCTTCTGGATGTTATTATGGTGGTTTGTTGGTCTTTGGTTCTTCAATGTTGCATTATTGTGTGTGGTTGTGGTATCTGTTTTTGTATTTTGTGTATTTTCGATGTTGAGTGCTTTGAATATTGTGTCATGTTTTGTATTGATTTGTATTTGTTCTGGTATTAATTTGTTTTGTGTTTTATGTTTGTTTTCTTTAGGGACATGTTTCGGGAGATCCTGTTCTCCCATCTTCAACCTTCGCCATCTTGCTTCTGGTGCAGTATTTGTGTGTTGGCTTCTGGATGTTATTATGGTGGTTTGTTGGTCTTTGGTTCTTCAATGTTGCATTATTGTGTGTGGTTGTGGTATCTGTTTTTGTATTTTGTGTATTTTCGATGTTGATCAACAAATCAATACAAAACATGACACAATATTCAAAGCACTCAACATCGAAAATACACAAAATACAAAAACAGATACCACAACCACACACAATAATGCAACATTGAAGAACCAAAGACCAACAAACCACCATAATAACATCCAGAAGCCAACACACAAATACTGCACCAGAAGCAAGATGGCGAAGGTTGAAGATGGGAGAACAGGATCTCCCGAAACATGTCCCTAAAGAAAAAATACATCTTGAGGTAAAATAGTTATAAGTATTATAGTATTGTATACATCAAGAAACGGACTGTAGCAGAAAGTGATTGAAAAAA
Organism: Magicicada septendecula; assembly: GCA_034769895.1. Taxonomy (NCBI): domain Eukaryota; kingdom Metazoa; phylum Arthropoda; class Insecta; order Hemiptera; family Cicadidae; genus Magicicada; species Magicicada septendecula. The sequence continues at coordinate 123,111,538 of CM068373.1, forward strand.
AAAAAAAAAATATATATATATATATATATATATATATATAACGTACATATGCAGAACGTCATACGTAAAAACTGAAAATACAAATAATAAATACAATACATAATACAATATATAAATACAATACATAAATACTAATTTACCGTGTAGCGTCGGTCGGCTCTTCTTCCTAGCAGCTAGTCGGTTACCCTTATTCGCAGCGTCGCCGGTCCTTCTTCCATGCGATCAGTCGGCTTCCCCTCCGTACGGCGTCGGTCGACTCCCTTTCCTCGTAGTGTCGGTCGGCTCCCTTCCCGTGCAGCCAGTCGCTTCCTCGTAGCGTCGGTCGGCTCTTCTTACTTGCAGCCAGTCAGTTACGCTTCTTCGCATCGTCGGCCGGTTCTTCTTCCGTGCAGTCAGTCGCTTTTCTTTTGTATCGTCGGTTGGCTCTCTCTCCGTGCACGTCGATTCGACAACTCTTCAAGCCGTAGCAACGTGTTCAGAAATAGCAGCGATGGTCCTGACTCCAACAACTATATAAGGACAGAAACTTAGTAGACTATCGAAAAATACGACTGAAGTGGTGAACAACTGGAAAGAAAGGGCAATCGCAAATGCGAGAAAGGTTGAATAAAGGACAATTTATATGTAGCAGACGTAAAGGGAAACTTAGTACTCTCTGGCGAGATAACATACGCGGGACTAGTGATAACATACGTGATGGGTAGTAATTGGTCTTGGTAGAAGAAATAAAGATCATCACCCACAAGGACTTTAAACCCGCGTGAATATGATGAAGATGAAGAGGAAGAAAGAAGAGGTAGAAGCAGAAAAAGAAGAAGACGATAACGACTCTACATTTCAGTATGTCTACGGAGGTCTTCTATGACACACCGTGGTGCTTATGGTGCAGGACAAGTGTTACTATTTTGGTCGTCCAGTTGATTACTTTATAGGTTACTGACATTTATAATTAATCAAGTAATAAAGTATAAATATATGAAGAATGCAGCGTAAAAATGTTGACAAATAAAATGAAGATCATGGCTTTTAAAGCAGAGAAACGTGGGATTAAAAATAATTATTAAAGACTAGACATTGAGTCAAGTAAAATACGTAAACAATAAAACATAAGAAACAAATATTACGTGAAAACATCAGTAGAACTCTTAAGAATATAGTGCGACCAGATACTACAATTACAATTTATGATATTATATAGTAGTGAGACAGGTTTACGATCACGATACTGAAACAAAGTACAATCTTCCAAGATGAAATTAGTACACAAGAGATGACAACATTAGAAATAATGACATAACATCAACGCTAAAAATGAAACATCTTAGGCAAAAATAGAAAGAGCAATTAGAAATGATGAGTAATGAAGACTGGCTAAACAAGCGTCTAAGACAAAGAAGCAAAAAGGGGGAAGTACTGCAGGACGACCAAAGGAAAGAGAAAAATGATGAGATACTCACTTGAAGATGGAACACAAATGCATAAGCCAGAGAGCGAAGATGATCGTCAACCGACCCGTGCCAATTTTGAAAATAAAGTGAAAACATTTCAGTTCGTATCCATAGTTACGTAACATAATTAAACGTATGTTTACTTACCGTCCCGTTAAAACAGAACGGTCATAATAAAATTGAAATTTTATTACATATCTCTTGTTTAAGTCACAAATTAATTGTCAGTTTTATAAGCTAAACGTGTGTTAATCGAGTGCGTTTTGGGACGGGATTGGCCAAGACCATACGATCGTATTTCAGTGATTTGCAATGTTCAGTTATGCTGAACTAAGTTAATGCGGAATCGCGAATCCGTTTGGATTGACTAGGTTCGTTCAAGACCATACGTAGGCCTAAATTCTTCCAAAATACCATGAGACTTTCTTGACTTTTTGGTATCGTTTTGAGAAGACTTCTGTTTTTGCGTTATTCGCTACATTGCTGTACAGTTTTGTTTTTCTGTTGTTTAATGAAACTGATAAATACAAAATTATGACAAATAGGTGTACTACGAACAGTTTGCTAAGCAATCATTTTAATTTCGCTTTTCATTTATTTAAATCAAGAATTCAGTCGATTTTCTAAGAAAAGCAGTTTTATTCGTTTTCACGAAACTTTCAGTTCTATGAAGTCTGAGGCTCTAATGAAATACGTAATTTCAGGCAGATATTTGACGTGAAATTTATCACACACTCAAGTAAAAATAATTTTGTATTTTCTCTTCGTCACTTAAAAATCAGCCCATAAACAAAACGGTAAGTCGGTTTTGGCGCATATCTGTTATGATTTTGAATTAATAATCTCGATACTAGTTTTAAAAATTTTGTGTCCTGATAGTACCTTTGTAGTTGCCATTATTTAGTACTCGTAAAAGATAGCAGTTTTCAATATTGATCGTTTGAATTTAATCGTAAAAATTGCACTGAACAACCGAACAATCGGTACTGTATAACAAAAAATCGATTACACAAAGTTTCATAACAGGTCAATGCCACTGACCCGGTAGTTAAACGCTGATTCACACGCCAAACGTGAAGAGGCGATAATTGGTTGAATTATGTAACTACACTTGTAGGGTTCTCATTAATAAACTTTCAGTGTAATACAAGCATGTGGTAGTTTTTACACCAAATGGTTTCATTCGATGTTTAGGCGTATCAATCACCTGATCCAGCCTGATCAATATGAAATTTTCTGGGATGTAGGCTCGTCATCCAACGCCGTATTTCTTGCCAAACATTTTGACTCTATCCGCGGTGGGCATCTTCATGTACGCTTCAACTGTACAATCAGATTTGGCGTCACTGGTAAAGTAGAGAGTATAAACAAGTTTATGGAGGAGGAAACTCACAACCATATTAAACTGTTTAAGGGGGGGGGGGGAGGACGTTGAACAGAACTTAATGTCATGAAAATTATTACCTACTTATTGTAAATGTACATCGAATTTAGATAAGTGACTATAATTGAAGAGCGAAAGGAGTTCTTCTTCTTTGCAAGAATAAGGCTCAAAGCCTATTACGTTGTCCGTCGTTACAAGTGATCTCTTCATCTTTTCATCGGCGGTCCCAGACTCTAAGTTTAGACATACAATTTGAACTTATGTGTGGTAATTTCGATGGGTCCATGCGCCCTACGTGATCAAATCATTTCTGTCTGTATTCCTCCACCATGTCATTCACTGGTCGTACAGCTGACTCGTAACGTATCTCCTCATTCCTTTCCTATCTAACCTGGTATACTCTGCTGCTAATGTAAGGAACCTCATCTCTGCACTAGTTCATGTGCATTCGACATGTCCATTTCGCTACCATACAGCCAGCTTGAAATGGTCATCGCGGTGTAAAGTTGTAATAACCTCTCTTGCCTAACTTTATTGCTTAAGGTACGCTTGAAAGTGCCATTCATCCTATTAAAGCGTTCTGTCTTATTTCACACATTAACCTCCCAAAGATGTGATAAACGAAAGCGAGTTCTTAGTTTTAACTCGAACGTTTGGGATTTGTATGTCTATCAGTCTTTTTCGGGTATCTCTTACGACAACTATTGAATGTATCAACCGATTCCCTCCCCAAAGGTCAATTAAAAATTCCAGCGACTTTCCATAACCACTTAACGTATGCCTCGTAAGAGAAGAATTAGAAGTTTTTAACTTCAATAAACGATTAAAAGATTATAAACAAAGGTGGAAAGACTAATAGAAAAAATGTCAGATTTAAGACTGGCCAAACAAGTCTGGAAATATAACCCTACAGGACACAGGTGTATGGGCAAACCCAGAAAGAGATAGAACTAGTAAGAACAAAAATAATGATTAATAATCGAATTCTAGAACAGGTGAGCCATTTTAATTATTGTGGGAAATGATATTGGCTATGGTAGGAATTATGATATTGATGTTAAGTTAGATAAGTAACAGACGATCTGTGGGACAATCAACTGTACTTTTAGAAACAAGGTACGTCGGGTTACAAAATTAAAGTTCTACAAATTTATGGCAGTCCCTGTACTCCTATGGCAGTCCCTGGTAGCCTAATGGGTGTGAATTATGGACTACAAGCAAGAAACAAGACAGTAAACTACTGTCCTCGGAAATGGCGTTTTTATGAGGAGTTAAAAGTTGTTCTAAACTTGACTATAAAAGGTTGAGGTCATAAGAGAAGAGTTACAAGTGTATAACTTGAATGAAAAATTAACAGATTACAAACAACGGTGGAAAGAACACTTTCCAGACAGTGGAAATGACAGATTCCAGATTGGCCAACCAAGTCTGGAAGTACAAACCTACAGAACACAGGTGTGGGGGTTGACCCAGAAAGAGATGGCTGGAGGACCTTTGAAGGCGGAAGAGGGAACATCTTGCCTATGCTGTGATGTTAAGATGATGATAATGATGACTTAACGTACGCTGGCGTATCCCTATTCCTAAACCAACTGTGTGAGTTGAAGTAAGAGTTATAGATAATTGTAGAAATAAAACGAGTTAACATTATTTGTAAATTAATAAAATAAAGTTGAAGTTTTCTCAATAGTGAAAATCACTCAACATTAGGTAAATAACGTCTGTATAAATTAAATTGGAAGGATAATACCACCAATGTTTTCAACATACCTTCAGAAAGACTTATTTTTAAAAGGTTTTTTGCTTCTTCTCCTCCTCTTCAAGGATTAGGTTAAATAAACCTTTTCCGGCACCCATCTCATCCTCGGAAAACCCATGTCTCTTCTACCAATGGCTTTGTAGCTCAGTGCCGCTTTTGTCAATCCATCCTTTGTCATCCTTTACAGACGATCCCACCATTGTCTTCTGTAAATTTAAATAATTTCAAATATTTTCATTTATGTCCTTTACATCGAATTTTGCTCTGATATCGTCATTCCGTATTCTAACTTGCAATGTACAATTTAAAGTGTTTCGAAGAAACTGCATTTCAGCAATCTGAATCTCGCCACTTTCCTTTTCTGTCACACCCAAGCCTCAATCGCATAAATCAACGTGGGTATTGCAGTTGGCTTATACAATTTAATCGTTGTGCTGTGTGTTGTTTTATTTCTAAGATTTCTATGAATCGTACCACAAATATTCCTAAATTTATTTATAGATAGACAGATTATTTATTTATTTATAGATAAATATTCCTAAATTTATTTGTTTATATAAGGGTTTTTAAGAATGGAAATTTAGATTTAAAATAATTCCTAATTGTATAAAATGTATTACTTTTAATTTTAGTAACAATTAATCAAAATAAAATATTTGGAAACAGTGCTATTATTTATTTTTAGCTCTAATACTTCACGTTGGCTTACACAAAACATTTGAGACGCAAAGAATTTACAAAATTATATACGAAACGAATCCTGAATTTCTCATTTCCCCTGAGGGAAATTGGGGGTGCAACCTTCAAGCTGAATGGATGTATGCCGCATTCCCAAACAACTATGGATCTATAAGCCGAGGGGACGGATAGGTGTAGGACATCCGAGGAAGCGCTGGAGTGACCAGCTGTAATATTTGCCTGTTTGAGACCGGAACAAACCATTCTTGGTTTAAACCTTGAGGATGATGATCATGATGACTACCTTCAAGCTAGACTTCTCCCCCCCCCCCCGGAAACTAGTCTCATCCCCCCAGGAGGAGCTCCTATTTACGCCACTGCCCACTGGTCCAGGTAACCTGTACTTTCTTTTCTTCATTATACGCTGTCCAGGCAGTGAAGGCGGCTAGAGGATTAGGAGACCCTCACTCACACACACACACTGACAGGCCGCCTAACAATAGACAGGGACAGGCCTTTGACCAACGCTGCTGTCTTTTTAGTTACAGTCCACTAGAATAAATTAAATTTTATTGTCGTGCTTAAACTTTTAATTTTGATTGTTCCATTGAATTCAGACTATAATTTCATTTAAAATAAGTCCAAACACGAAGTTTTTATGGCGATATTCAAATGTTTTACATTTATTTGTTTATTTTGAACTATTGTTATTGTTAAACTTTAGAACACCATCTAAGCGACTATTATTAAAAATGATGATTATTAAAAACTAAGTTACTGATCATCTTATTTATTTTTCAACTATTTTTCTGTGACACTCCCTTTAATATGAAATATTTTTACAAATTGATTTTTGATTTTAGAACTTGACCTCGAAATTACGAGAATCTTAAAATCTCGCCTTGGCCATTTTATTATTATTATTTTTTTTTTTAACTTCCGATTCACCGATTGTGATACTCGATAAAGAGCAGATTGACGACACCCACCTCTTTATTGTTATAATACTGAAAAAATTAATCAACATATGTAACAGATTTTAATATATAGATATAAAGATTATTTTCAAACCTCATATTTTTACTTCAAATAAACAATATATGAAATAATAGTTGTTATACGTAATCGAAACAATTGTTTGTCTTTTTACTAGCACGAAATTTTAAAAATGTTATTTATTATAAAAATATTATATATTATTGCTTTACAGACACACAAAATGAAATGTGATATGTATCTATGTAAATATATTAAAAAATTACTGTCCATGTTATTAAACTTTAACTATAACTTGAGAGGACGAGGTAGCGCGTCAGAAATTAAATGTGTATTATTGTATCCCGTAATTTGGAAAATAATTACCGGTATTACAGATTTCAGTAACATGCAAGAGAGACGTCCCTTCCTTACTTGGTTTACACTTGATCGCTATAGTCATTTTTCCAGATAGAGAGGGTGATTCATCCTCAAACCAACAAACAGTAGAGGTCATTGCTCGTGTACCGGGTACCCCGAGTGAGTCACTGATTACCTGCTGATTAGTCGTTAAATAGCTTGCACGGGGTAGTGAGACCAGCAAGTCTTGTCAGAGAGCAGATCTGTCGCGTATATTGTGAGTGAATCAGTTCATTTGTGGTTAGTGTATAGTTGATTTGTGATTATGAGTCCTTGTAAAAAACGCCAAGTTTTACATACTCAATGCAGAACAATGATTGCTTCTGTTCTGTTCTATTTTGAGAAAGAGAAGAATAACGGAGGTCCTTTACTTAATACTAAGAAAGTAATGCAGAGAACAGCAGATGCTTGTGGCATTTCGTTGAGAACAGTACAACGTATCAACGCAGAGATTAAAAAAAGTTTGGAAAATCAAGAAGATCCCTGTGTAATTGAAGATATTGATTTAATCACAGCTGAGGACGATCAACAAGATAACACCTTAAACAGCACCAAGAGGGAAAATATTATTATTCATACTCCTCGGAAGAAAAGTTTGAAGAGAAAGCGGCCAGCAACAGACATGGATGACTTCGACAAAGGAGCTATTCGACGTCACATATTGAGCTACTATGCTCGAAAAGAAGCGTCTACCCTCAGACAACTTTGTGTGTCACTTCAAGAAGCTGGACTGTATATGGGAGGAAAATTTTCACTGAGCTCGCTATTATCAGACATGGGATTTCAGTACAAGAAATTTAGCAGCAGAAAAATCCTCATGGAAAAGCCGTCAGTGGCCCTGTTAAGGTGTCATTTCTTAAGAAAGATGTGTGAAGTAAATATTAAAAACACTATATTTTGGACGAGACCTGGATCAATGAAAACACGAGAAAGGACACTGGTTGGACTGATGGCACTATCCAAGGAACTCTCGGCGGCCCTCTAGGTAAAGGCAAACGATTGATCATCTGTCATGCTGGTCGCTACGATGAATATACAAAAAGCCAGCGAGATCGGCCGCTGGCAGTTCTCAGTGTCATTTGACGGGCCGATTTAATCGGCCGCTAGCAGTTTCAACAGTGAACCATAGGGCCATTTAACCGGCTTCTGGCATCCAAAGGGAGTGTCTCAGAAAAATATTTGATAAGTAAATTAAATGATCAGAATCTTAGTTTTTAATAATAACATTTTTTTAATAACAGTCGCGTAAATAATTCTCAGAAGTTTAGCAATCACAATATTTCAAAATAAACAAATAAGAGTAAAACATCTGAAAATCGTCGTATAAACTTCGTGTTTGGACTTATTTTAAATGAAATCACAGTCTGAATTAAATGGAACGACCAAAACTATAAGATTAAGCAGAATAACAAAATTTAATTTATTATAGTAAACTGTATTTAAAAAGACAGCAGCGCAGGTCAAGTGCCGGCCCCTGTCTATTGTTAGACGCCCTGCCAGTGTGCGTGCGTGAGCCAACGGTCTCCTAATCCTCTAGCCGCCTTCACTGCCTGGACAGCGTATAACATTAGTTTCGCTTAGTGTTACTAAATGTAACATATTGCCAAACACTAAATGTGTTAATTTGCCAAACATATTGCTAAATATTAAAATTAATAACATAAGAAGAAGGTAGTCTTTTTTATATTTTTCTTCCTCTTCTTCGTCTTCTTCTTCACTTGGTTATTCGGCCTTCAGTAATGTCATCAGTTTCCTTGGTCTTGCTACATTTCATTTTCTCTCGGCTTATAATTTGTAACAATTCTGTGTAAACTTCTTTCTACCCTGAGATTATATATCACGCTATTTAAAAAAGATATTTTGTTCTATTCTGTCACTGATATTGTACACCAGGGGTCTCCAAACTACGGCCCGCGAAGGGTGATTGTCCAGCTCGCTGCAACCCGGCCGATGCTGCGTCAAGTTTATAAATAGATCGTCAAAATATTTCAAATATTATAACATTTTACTAAATAACTAAACAAGAAATAAGTATAAAATCAAAGTACACGGCTAACTTGCCAGACGAACACTTGAAATACATTCTAGTGATAGAAGGATCAAAATTTGACCCAAAATGAACAGACATATGTCAGAAACAAATCCACACATCCCATACGCCCATAACAAAGACAAAAAATAACACATAAGAAATATCTTTGAATATTATATTTTCTTTGCTTTTATTGACATTATTTTGAATAAATGAATTTGTTTTCTTTGGATAAGTCTGGCTAACTTTTATTTAAATACTTTTTCTTTTTGTATCGCCCATTTAAGGACCACATGCCGATTTCAATTCTTTATTCTTTGTTCGTTTCTTTTCTCCAATAAAATACCTATTTTATTAATTTGATTATTTTCTAAACTTAAAAAAAGTTTAAAAGATATATTATATATATATATATATGTATATATATATATATATATATGTATATATATATATATATATATATATATATATATATACTTCAAACACTTTTTGCTATAGTCTGTTTCTTGGTGTATAAAATATATTTAATATTTATAAAGACTTTACCTCAATATGTTTTCTCCTTATTTGGAACATGTTTCGGGAAGCCTTGTGTTCCCATCTTCAGCCTTCCTGATTTTGAGCCTTGCGAGGTACTTGTGTGTTGGTTGGTTGGTTGTTGCTGTGGTTTCCTGTTGGCCTCTGGTGCCTTAAATTGGTATTATTGTGTGTGATGGTGTGTATATATTATTATTTTGTGTACTTTCTATGTTGAGTATATTTTCTATTGTCTTTGATACAATACAAATTGCTTTGAATCAATACAAAACACGACACAATTTTCAAAGCACTCAACACAGAAAATACACAAAATACTAATATATATACACCACAATCACACATAAAATACAAATTTAAAGCACTAGAGGCCAACAGGAAACCACAGCAACAACCAACCAACATACAAGTACCTCACAAGGCTCAAAATCAGGAAGGCTGAAGATGGGAACACAAGGCTTCCCGAAACATGTTCCAAATAAGGGGAAAACATCTTGAGGTAAAGTCTTTATAAATATTATATATATATATATATATATCAACGGAACACAGGATGATAAGCTATGTTGTTTATATCAGAGCACATGGATGACGAGCATTTTCATGTTTAAATTGGTTTTGTGTAATACTTTGTCTTTTAGCCATAAGTTTTATTTTTAGAAATGAATAAGCATTTAGGGTATACCAAATTCTCCGTAAAAAGATGGTCTTTATTGTCATGTATTTTTTGAGTGAATTTGTGCGCGTGTGCGGGTGTGATAAAGTGTGATCGCTATATCTTCCGCGGTAATTAACCGATCGAAGTGAAATTTTGACAATGAATTGTTTATGTAAATAGTAGCCTCAATTTAAGTGTACTCTATGGTTCATAACTATTTTAGAAATATGGTTTTTTAAGTAGGAAAAACTCAATTTGAAACACTTATCATTAATAGGGTCAAAAAAATTTGTAGATAATTCAATGCAAGTTAGTGCATATTTATACAAACTCTTTCTGGAAAAGGTTATATCCGATGAAAGCATAAATCATGTGACTTGGGTTTAGCCAATCGGAAAACACTAAATTCAGTAACATTCATTCTCTGTAGAGTAAAGATAGGGACATTCTGTCTGTAGAAGTTGCAAGGTGAAGTTGTGCTCGTGCGTGAGAGAGTTATTCTCCAGCGAACATAGAAAGTATAACTTAACATAATCCTTGGTATTCGGTACGAAGTTCTGCGTACAGAGCCGAGTGGGTCAATTATTTAGATAGAATTATAATATAGTATAGTGCTTTTCGTGTAAGTTAAGCTATCCGCTTAGGGATTATAAAGACACTTCAAGATTGCGTGGAAGGTGTACGACTAATAAACCTTATTAAATTGATACCCATATTCACTCTGAGATTGATAAATTTACATATCAATTAATAATAGACTATTCTAGGGAAATTAATAAGCATTGTGTGTTTAACATATTTGAGAAGAGGACGACAAGACGAAGAGGACGACGGACGAAGAGGACGCCAGGAAGGAGTGACGCTGAAGAAGAGGACGCCAGGACGGGAGTGGCAGTAGGGAGCGGAGGATTGCACGTACTGAGGTCGTTGCCTCAATCAAGTAAAACCGATATATTATCTAACATTATAAACTATTATTGCAAATTACAATACATGCCAATTTATAAAACAATATACCTCTTTAAAAAATTGATTTGTGTGTATAATAAATAATTGTTCATCTCCTCCATAATAGACTTGTTTATGATTTTTACACACTCACTATATCCTTATTAATATAATAATATTTGATCTGTTGCATAGGGATATTTGGCGCTGGCCAACGTTGGGCTTGATTTTTTGCATTAGTTGTAAAAAATAAAATATTATTTGAGTGTGTATAGAATAAATTCATTGAACTATTTGTGTGTGCCGTTCTATGTTATCAGGGAGTGTAGATAAAAGTTTGAATACTCTCTCTTATCAGATATTTGAACAATAGTAGTAATTATCTATATGGAGATTGAATTATTATTGTATCTGTATTAGATTAAGCTTGTTTACATTTGATTGAGATACTGGACGATAATAATAAATAACATATAAATTGACAGTTGTTAGTAATAATAAGTATTAAAAATAGTGCCGTTACGATAAATAAAAAATATAATATTTATTAAATTTTAAAAAAACAACTGTAAATATGGCTGAGTCTCAAACTCCATCAGTTGATATGCAAACTACACTGGCGTCAATATTGGCGAGTATCCAAAAGATACAGGAAGACGCGGCCAAACAAAATAAATCACTTCATGATGAAAATAAACGAATTTTTACCGCTGTTCATGAGCAGGCTAAACAAGGTAAACAACTCTTAGAGTCAACCGAAAAACGTATAGGCGAAAAGGTAGAAATAATTTGCAGCAATATTGAGACCGCTTTAGAAGCGAACAATTCTGGCATCAGTGAATGTGAAGCTAAAATCACTGGAATAGAGGAAAGAGTAGTTCAACACACATCTACTGTGAGTGAGCTCGTAGCTGAACAAGATCAGCAGATACAAGAATTGAAACAACAGCTGACCCGACTCCAGAGTACCTCGACAACAGCGAACCAGACCACGTTCATCTATAGAACTTTAGAAAAAAACAATCCACAGTTGAAATTCTTCGGAAAAGATAGTGAAAATCCGCTTCTCTTCCTGAAAACTGCCAGCGAGACATGGACGCAATAGGCGACACCCTGAGTGAGATGGATAAAATAAACTATGTAGTCAGGAGATTAAAGGGTACTGCAGCTGAGTGGTTCACGGTAGTACAAGATAAAATAATTACATATCAAGATCTGGTACAACATTTTAAGGCGAGATACTGGAACAGCGAAATACAGCGAAAAATACGCGTACAGCTGGAGTTTGGTAGGTATTCCAGTTTAAAAGGGCCTAAAGAAAATCATTTAATCCAACTCATATCTCGTGCGAAGTATCTTGAACCAGAAATGTCAGAGCCAGAGATGGTAAATAAATTAGCTCATCATTTCGGACGCGGTATTCAAATCGCTGTAATTACATAAGGTATTACATCATTGGAGGAACTATTCCTATTGTTAACCAAATGGGATAATGTTGACAGCCAAAATAATAGTAATAATAATAGTGAACCGGCTCGGAAACAATTTCAGCCACAACAACAACAACAACAACTACAACAACAACAACAACAACAACAACAACCACAACCACAACAATTTAAAAACAAACCTAATTTCCAAAAGTTCGATCAAAGTAATGTATCGGCAATTACTGAAACAAGTACCAGCGAAGAGCAACCAAAAAACGAGTAGGGTTGCACGGCGTGAGTCCGTGCGATAAATTGAAAATTACAGATAAAACATACCGTAACAAACAACAGTATCAAAAATCTTATGTGAACAGTACTAGTAGTAAGAATGCATACATTGCTTCAGGCCTATATCCTGTTGACATTAGAGATGAATTAATATATAACAATTGTGTTGATGATGATGTGGAAAAGGTTAGAAATAAGAATGATAATGATATTGTTGTGAGAGCGAAAATTAATGGATGTGTCGGAAATGTATTATTTGATACTGGTGCGAAAATTTCTCTAATCAGCGAAAAATTCATTAACAAACATAGACACCAATTTAAAAAAACACCGATCTTACCTGTCAATAATACAGTTGTCACGACAGCCACAGGTGATTCACAAACTATTAACAAGCAAGCACTTATCACAATAAATTCACAAGGGATGGAAATGGAAATACCCGTTCTTATAGTCAAAAATCTAGTGTACGACGTTATAGTAGGCACTGACACATTAAGGAAAATACACGCTACAATTGATTTCAATAATAAAACACTAGAATGCATAGTTAAAAATACAAAACATAAAATTAATTTGGGTTATTCGCACAGTGCTGTAAGTCGGTATGAGGACACCGCTGATCGTTGTAGGCCTGGTGGTATACAAAAGCCGTTTATCAATTAGATAAGATAACGAGTAAAGGTCGAGCGCCCGATAAGCAGACAGTTGGTCAAGTGAATCAATTACATAATAATTTAAGTAAACATAAATCGATTTTAAAAATTCTGGCAGTCAAATATGCATTACCAGATGACTTAAAAATATATTAAAATTGGTAAATCTTGAACAACAGAAGGACGCAAAATTAAGAAAAATTAGTGAAGAAATACAGAGGGAAGACAACCCGAAATACAGAATCGACAGGGATGTACTGTATAAAATAATCGATGGTCAATGGAAGATTATGGTTCCTGATGATCTCGTAGAAGATTTAACTTGAGCTTGTCATGAAAGTCTTGCTCATGCTGGAGCTTATAAGTGTTATTTGGCGATGAGGGAAGACTTCCTATGGTTGAACATGGCAAGGAAAGTTAAGTCTATTTTGCGTACATGTCGTCACATATGCCAGACAGCTAAGTACCCAAATCAACATACCTATGTGGAGATGGGTAACATCATTACCAAGAATAAGAATGATCTACTGTGTATAGATTTTTTAGGTCCGCTACCATGTGCTGCAAGGGGTATGAAGAACCTGGTTGTTTGCACAGATGCATTTTCTAAGAACGTAAGTTTATATGCAATTGAACGACCTACCACGATGGCAGTATTAAATGTTGTATTAAATAAATACATTCCGAAATATGGTCCGGTGAAGAAAATTCTATCTGACCAGGGTAAGCAATTCACCAACAAGAAGTGGCAGTCCGAATTAGAGAAGCACAATATACAGGCAGTGTTGACAGCAATCCGGAGACCGCAAGGTAACCTCGCCGAAAGGGTCAACAGGAAGTTAGGGCGTCTGTTTCGCACTTATTGTAATACCAACCAGAGTAGGTGGCCGGATTATCTCGAGTTTTTCGAGGCGTCCACCAACGGGAATTACAATGACACGACAGGATTTACACCTAACGAACTACAAACTGGGGAAATGCCAAAGCGTGTCTGGGATGGGTGCATCAAGAGGATTGCAACGCAGAATTTGCTTATTCCAAATTTGGTTAAAAGGATAGAGGCCAGGAGACGCATTAAAAGGTGTGCCGAAGAACGGACGGAGAAATTTAATGCGGATCACAAACTGGTGACATTCAAAACTGGAGAAAACGTACTCCTGTGAGCTTTAAATGTAGGCCACAGGGAAGACAATACTGCAGCCAAATTCTTTAGATTATACAACGGTCCATATATTTTATCGGAACAAGTGGGTAAAAATACATACATTGTCACAAACCCAAATACAAACAGGGTGATAGGGAAGTTCCATGCATCATCCTTAAGAAAATATTACGTTAAAGATAATTAAACCTAGAATGCCAGGATATAGGTGGAACGACTGGTAGGAAAGTGTATAAAAATATGTGTAAAATAAGAATAATTGTGATCATGTTGGAAAAATGTATGATGAACTGTAATATACATAGATATAGGCGAATGACGTCAGAAGTGTGATACGCTTATCTGTGTGCAGGAAGGTTGTTGATATCTAGCCACGTGCGTTTGTTTGTTTACATTAGGGCTGTCAAATTGACAGTTGTGGAATGTGTTTGATAGAAGCTATTTATTTTGATTTTTTGAAATTATTATGTTATTATTTGGATGATTATGATTACTGGGAGGAAGTTATGTCAATTTAGGTTAGGAAGAGAAAAAAAAAATTTATATTCCATATAAAATTTTTTTTTCACGTGTTGGGGTTAATCCTGCAACGGAACACTGGATGATAAGCTATGTTGTTTATATCAGAGCACATGGATGACGAGCATTTTCATGTTTAAATTGGTTTTATGTTTGTCTTTTAGACATAAGTTTTGTATTTAGAAATGGATAAGCATTTAGTGTATACCAAATTCTCCGTAAAAAGATGGTCTTTATTGTCATGTATTTTTTGAGTGAATTTGTGCGCGTGTGCGGGTGTGATAAAGTGTGATCGCTATATCTTCCGCGGTAATTAACCGATCGAAGTGAAATTTTGACAATGAATTGTTTATGTAAATAGTAGCCTCAATTTAAGTGTACTCTATGGTTCATAACTATTTTAGAAATATGGTTTTTTAAGTAGGAAAAACTCAATTTGAAACACTTATCATTAATAGGGTCAAAAAAATTTGTAGATAATTCAATGCAAGTTAGTGCATATTTATACAAACTCTTTCTGGAAAAGGTTATATCCGATGAAAGCATAAATCATGTGACTTGGGTTTAGCCAATCGGAAAACACTAAATTCAGTAACATTCATTCTCTGTAGAGTAAAGATCGGGACATTCTGTCTGTAGAAGTTGCAAGGTGAAGTTGTGCTCGTGCGTGAGAGAGTTATTCTCCAGCGAACATAGAAAAGTATAACGTAACATAATCCTTGGTATTCGGTACGAAGTTCTGCGTACAGAGCCGAGTGGGTCAATTATTTAGATAGAATTATAATATAGTATAGTGCTTTTCGTGTAAGTTAAGCTATCCGCTTAGGGATTATAAAGACACTTCAAGATTGCGTGGAAGGTGTACGACTAATAAACCTTATTAAATTGATACCCATATTCACTCTGAGATTGATAAATTTACATATCAATTAATAATAGACTATTCTAGGGAAATTAATAAGCATTGTGTGTTTAACATATTTGAGAAGAGGACGACAAGACGAAGAGGACGACGGACGAAGAGGACGCCAGGAAGGAGTGACGCTGAAGTAGAGGACGCCAGGAAGGAGTGTCGCTGAAAAAGAGGACGCCAGGAAGGAGTGACGCTGAAGAAGAGGACGCCAGGACGGGAGTGGCAGTAGGAAGCGGAGGATTGCACGTACTGAGGTCGTTGCCTGAATTAAGTAAAACCGATATATTATCTAACATTATAAACTATTATTGCAAATTACAATACATGCCAATTTATAATACAATATACCTCTTTTAAAACTATATTTGTGTGTATAATAAATAATTGTTCATCTCCTCCATAATAGACTTGTTTGTGATTTTTACACACTCACTATATCCTTATTAGTATAATAAAATTTGATCTGATTCAATATATATATATATATATATATATATATATATATTTATATTGTTGGCCCGCATGACTTCCAAGATTTTTCAATTCGGCCCTTAAGTGAAAAAGTTTGGATACCCCTGATTGTACACTATGGGAACGTACAACACCGAAGCAACGACAACATCGACACCAACCGTCAAACTGGTGCGTAAACTGTTGACGGTGCGTCATTCATTCGTTGAACAATTTCTAACTCTAAACGTTATAATTGCTCCAAATACAAGACGTTATCATATTCAGAGTAGGAAACCACACGTGTGTGATGACGAATCATGTGTTGTGTTAACTTTTCACTCCCTACTCTAAATACGTGCAGCTGCAGCAGTCATTTGTGTATGTGTGTGTGTGTGTGTGTGTGTGTGTGTGTGTGTGTGTGTGTACGTGCATGCATGCACGGCGCGCCGTACAGACAGTGAGTGTGTGTGTTTTGGTGGACGAAATTCCCAGCAGCAGCAGCAGCAGTAGCAGCAGCAGCAGAATTTCATCGCGTTTTTGTGTAATTCTGTAAAAAAACAGTCGGTTGTCCAAGTAGAAGCAGCAGTTATGACAAAGGCCGGCCGTTGAACCTGGCTACGATGCCCAGAAATGTTTCCCACACCGCCCGACATGATAAGCTCTAATTTGCTAAAATCAGCTGATTCATGGCAAAAATTCTGCTGCGCAACAGACTTAGGAGCGAGGGAGAGATAGAGAGAGAGAGAGAGAGAGAGAGAGAGAGAGAGAGAGAGAGAGAGAGAGCGAGTGAGAGAGTGAGAGAGTGATGGAGACGATTTATCACGTCACATCACCACTGAACATGTGTTGTGTGTCAGACTTTGTAATGTAGTATGTAATAATTTTAATGTTAACAATGTAATAACAGGTGTATTGTTAGGATGACGCAATAATTGGCCGTTGTCATTTTTGCGTCAGCCAGTTTGCTTGTTAAAATTTTGCAACATATTCAATTTAAAATGGTGGCACCGGTGCCAGGAGGATGGGCCACGAATTCAAATATTAACACTTCCAATTAAGATTTCATGAGCGTAGGACACTTAATTTGTTGTTGGAAGGGGGGTATGTAACTTGTTCAGTCGCGGTAATCTCAGAATGAGTAAAGCAAAGGTCCATTATTTCTCCTTTAGGTTTAGATACTCAATGAAAAAAAAGACAGATACCGGTACATTTAGTCTCTTCTAACTCGTCTTTACAAAGTAAGTTAAAAGATAAAATGAAGTGGAAAAACTGAAACTGATAACACTGATCGGCCTGGATTCTCGGAGAATCTTTCAATAATTATAATATTCCCTTTTCCAAATATTTCTATTGTTACAAAATAAAATTATCACAGACACTCATTAACCACAATACACTTAAGAGGTTTTAATTTAACATAATATCCAGCAGCAAGATCCGATACAATTTTTGTAACATAACTACAATAACCTCTAGTGATTTCGAGTGGTATATAACTTATTTGTTGCGTTAATAATATTTGCCGAATGGTCTAGAAGTGGGTAGAATTTACCTTAGGTAACTTTACACTTTATATTTATATATAACCTTAGGTTACATATTTATATAATTGTGTAATTATGTAGCCACAAATTATTTTGTAGCCTTTGAGCCGTGGTTCCGGATTTTCACACATAGATGATTTAAATTAAAATAAAAAAAATATAATTTTATTGCCTGGCAACAAATTTATTTTATTTTTAACAATTACCATAATTTGAAAACATTTAAATGCATTTTTATATTTAATTTCGTCAACCTCATTAAATCAGTACCAAACTTAAAAAATTACCTCCTTCCCCTTTCAACTACCCTTTTCATTTATAGATATTTCATCATTTCTTCATTTCATCTACCTTTCTACAGTAAATTATTATGACTTTCTGTTCAGGATAGTTTGTTTATCAACATTAAGTTCTTTACTCTTGTTAAAACGTAAAACATTGCAGGTAAATACCCCTTCCCCTTAACCGATCTTCACCAAAATCAGTAGGCCTTGAGTTCTCTACAACTCGGCCATATATGTAAAAAATATTTGATTCTGTTTGAATTTGCGGCAGTTATCGTTCGTAATTGAAAAAATTCTATACACAGACACATGGACACACACATAGACACACAGACACACACTGAGACACTTTTCGGAAAATGACTTTTCTTCACGTTTTGAGGGTAGTACAATCAGAATCAGCCCGTATCTCTATCACGATTCTTTATACTTCCAAAGGATGCCAAGATGTCCGAACCAGCTGGACAGCAACCTAATTTCACAACCATCGTAATAAAAATACTGTGTTCTTAAATTTAGAGGAGACCATGCCCCCTGCTTCTTGTTGGTTTTGGTCATTTACTAGCATTCCATTGCCCATTCCACATAGCATTTGCTAAATAACCAGTTGCGCTCTCGTTTTTAAGACAGTTTTTTATGGAGTAGCAAATCATGTTCGTAGATTAAGAAAAGGTCTTCCATCGGGTGAACGAACCGGATCACCATGTGTTTTCTGACCAAGTGCAGGTCTTACGGGACACGCTCTCCTATCCTGGGCTAGTCTCTTTTGCAGCCGTATGTCGTCCACTATCTCGTCTTTCCTCCGTCCTGTATTCCACTTTCCATTTACCAGCCCTTCCAGCGTTTATAGCATCACATTGCTTTTAGTTTGACGCATACCGATAGTTTGACCCAACCAATTCCTCTTCCTGCCCTTGACGATATCCAACATTCTTCTTTCTATCCTATTCTTCCAAGCACCGCTTCATTTGTCATTTTTCTGTCTTTCCAGAAAATCTTTTCCATTTTCCCCATGTCCACATCTCCATGTCTCCAGCCACGTCTATCCTCTCCTCTTATTTTCTCAATGTCCAAGATTCTGATCTGTATAGGGGCACGCTCGAAACAAAACACTTCACCACCGTTTTTCTCAGCTTCATGACTAGTGGCCCGCAGAATAGTCATTTCCTTCTACTAAGGGCTTCCTTAGCTACGGAAATTTTGCATTACACATCTTGACTACAACGAACGTCCTCTCTGAATAAACATCACACGTATTTAAAAACTGTCGCTTGTTCAATTACTTAATTCGCTATTTTAATCTGTGCAGCTCTGGTCATTTTGTTACGACCATTCTCTTGTCTTCTCTACATTGATTTTCATTCCAAACTCTTCTGAAATTCTGTCGATATCCCTCAGCATTCCATGTCCTTTCGTCCTCGGCAAGCAACATCATACCGTCTTCAAACCTGATGCACTCTATCCTTCTTCTACCACCAGTTCTAACTCTTCTTCTCTCATCAAGACAATTATTTATTATTTTTATGTTATTTACACATATCCACGCGTATATTAAAGACTGTGAGATACAACAGATCTGCCTTACATCTTTCGATTTCCTTTGTTATTTCGTTCTAAAGTCTCAATACAATTTTCTGATCTAAACGAACACGTCTCTTTCCATTCTGTTCCGTTTTCCTTTAATATAGACTATCCATCAGCTTGCTCCAATTGACTGTATCATATGCTTTCACCAAATCATTAAAGACCGCAAACATTGATCAATTTCCTCAAAACGAACCATTTTGTTGAATATCCAAGAAATGTAGTCATATTAGAATGGTGAGGATATTAACCATTCAATAAAAGTCACTTACTACTTTATGTGAGATCTGATATAATAACAAATACTGGGAAAGGGAGGACAGAGCCAATAATTGTTAACTATAGAGTAAGATAAGGATATACTTTATCATCCACTTTGTTTAACATACGTAATGACGACAATGGAAACAAGAGACAAGGCTTGAAATAACGTTGTGTTCCAGACAACGTGTTCGCTGACGATCAGTCGTCTTGTGCACGGCTAGGGTGAACTGCAAGAATCTACCAACGGCTTAAGTAGAATCTCTTTAAATTATAGTTTGAAAATTTCAACAATGACAATCAAGCACGTTAAGGACTTTTAAAGGAAAGCGACCGGTGCTTCCAAAAACAGCAGTGAACATTTGTTTTTGAGAGAGATAAATTTAGTCCATGTGTGTGAAAAATGGATTCTCCTAAAAAAGATATTTCAAAATTACAGGCCTCGGAAATGAAATTTTTAAGAGCAGTTAAGGGATGTAGTTTGAGAGATCGCTACGAAACGACGACATAAGGAAAGACTGAAGTTACAGTCGGTTCTGGAGAGAATGAAGGAATACAGGCAGAATTGGAAGTCCCATGTGGAACGCATGGTAGAGACGCGAATTATTATAAATAAGCGTTTGAATATAGGCCGGTGGGGACGAGAGATCGTGGAAGACCCTGGAGAAAATGGTCAGAGACTCTGTGAAGTCGGAACGGGCTATAGCACAAGCCATGGTGTGAAGAAGAAGAAGAAGATAAATATAGGTCCAAGCATAAATTATAAATTGACCAAGGTAGATCAGTTAGTTATACAAATTTTAGTAATAGTCATCTCACATACAAGTGTCTTACATAAACGTAAGTTATTGTGTCGTCATACGAACACAAAATTGACATCAATAAGAATATCAAAAAAATTAATTCAATTATTCAATTTACTGTCAATACAAGACAAAAAATTGTATTGTCCAAATTTTGGTATTGATAATACTTTTAATGTTTATAAAAAATGTCTTTATATTTTCAAAAATACTAATAATGATTGTCTGCTTAATAATTGTTGTATTATTAAAAATAGTAGAAAAGTCGGGAATTTTGTAACTTCTCTAATAATCGGAATATTAGCTAATACTGTAAGGGAGTTACTAGGGGAGCTTACTAGTTTTATGAAAATTATATTCAAAGGGCAGAAAAAAACAAAGCGTCCTAGAAGCGACCATACATAGCATCTCTAGGTACGAGGAATGGCGGTACTACAAACGGCCGAAAATTAGGAAATGAAATTCTGGTACAGATCTAAAGGCCAAAAGGACCAAGTACGATCTAAAAGCAAAGCGATAATGAAATGAAGCACCCTTGACACGGAATACCCACGTAAACAGTGCCGTTGAATACTAAGATCTGTTAACAAATGCGACAACTATGGAAACTGCCATTTCGGGCGTATGTAACGATGCCTATGGTAGTTCGGGCACCATGTGATGAGCGTTTGTGGTATCCTGAGTATCAAACTAAATCCAATGAAAGCCGTATCACTGGGAGCGATGGCTGTTTGTTTAAAGGAATACAATTACTGTTATGACAAATTAAAAAATATAACTGCTATTCATAGTTTATAGTTTCTTTTTTAGTTTCTTCCCTGTTAAAATATAATTCTATAGGTTTGAATTATAACGAATAAATATTAAAAATCGCCACAAGTAAATTGTTTTGAAGAGGACGCCAGAAATGTACCGCGCAGAAGCTATATGGCGCATGCGAACACCGACAAGGTCGATTTTGAAGAAGAAAATTTAAGAAGAAGAAGAACAATTTAAGAAGGAGAAGAACTAAAACAACAACAACAAGTAATCGAAATGGACACGTATAACCGTTGTCCAATTTCCTCATTCCAGCGGATGCACTTAATTACACTAAGAAACGCTAACTCGATCACTGGAATTTAAAGAAAAATGTGTTAACGGTAAAAATTATAGGAAGTAGTGTTTTATAATTATTCCTCATCGGTTGATGAATTTGTTTACTCCATTTTCTTCTTCTGCTTCATCTTCTTCTCTTTTTCCTTCTCTTCCTATTCCCTCCTCCTCGTCGTCCTCCTCTTCCTATAGGTATATATTTCTTAGGTTTAATAATTGATAATATAGGTTTAATAATTTAATAATATCATTGTCACTGTCGATGAATACGTTGCATTATACGACGAGCTCTGAAGACAAAAGCGATGAAGGATAGTCAAATAAAATTTTATTTTAAAAGTCCTATCTTTGTTGTATAGATAAGAACATGGGCCCTTAGGAGAGGAGACATTAAATTGATGGAATCCTTAGAAATGAGATTTCTTCGGTCAAATAAAGGCTATACAGGACTCGAGCGTGTAAGAAGTAATGATATAAGACAAGAATTATGTGGAAAACAAAAATAAAATAATTGTTTAAAAAAATATGGAGGAACCGTATATTATGCATGTCCCTGGACAGAATACCAAGGCAGACTGTCATCTGTAAGCCTGCGGCAAAGCGAAGTGTTGGGAGGCCGAGCATAAGACGGTGAAGTCGGAACAAGCAGAAGTGCCTAATCCTGGCAAGGAAGATGATTGTCATTCAGGTCAGTAACGTCACAGCGTAAATAGATGAAGCTGTTGGTTGATTTTATTAATTGCCATTTGATCCGAGGCTGCTTTGGCTACTCTAAGTATCTAACAGTTTAACACAGACAGGTACTGGCCTGTTGCACAACCCCCTACCAGGACGTTAGGAGACCTCGGAAATACAGCGTACGGGTTCCCTACTACATGCAGATGACACAGTTATTGTTCAAGAAAATGAGGATGATTTACAAATATCCATGATTCAATTACAAGACGTAGCAAGAGAGCACTCGCTGACAATTTCAGAGGAAAAACCTAAAACCATGTCTTTTAAATGTAAATATCCAGTGAGAATTAAAGTAGCTGTAAACAACAGTACTTTAGAACAATTGAGACGTTTTCAATGCCCAGGATGTAAAGTAAATTATGAGTCTGAATCTGATATAAAGTTCAGGTAAAATATTCTGAAATATTTATGGAACGATTCATGTAAATATTAGAAATAAAACTAGACTCAGCAGAAGAATTAAATTTTATATGCAATTGCAATACTCACACTGACATATGGGAGTGAGGTGTGGGTGATGACGAAAGAGGAATACGCCAAGATTCACAGAGCTAAAATGCAGTTTGTTC
This sequence comes from Magicicada septendecula, assembly GCA_034769895.1. NCBI lineage: Eukaryota > Metazoa > Arthropoda > Insecta > Hemiptera > Cicadidae > Magicicada > Magicicada septendecula. The sequence goes on from CM068373.1 coordinate 123,134,676, forward strand.
AAAACACCTTAAACCACACATTACAAGGTACAGAAAGGAATGAGGATATAAGAGCACAAATAGAAGTAAAAGATGTAAATGCAATTATTTCAATTAATAGAAGTCAATGGTGTGATCATCTGGAAAGGATGACGGAGGATCGATTGCCAAATGCGGCGCTGAAATTATAAAGCCATTGGTAAAAGAGAGCGTGGGTCGTCCTAGGATGAGACGTGTGCCGGAACAGGTTGTTATAACCTAGTCCTTATAATAAAGAAGAAGAAGAACAAGAAGAAGAAGAAGAAGAAGAAGAAGAAGAAAACTTTGATCTTTATCGTGTTGCTTACGTGAAACCCATTGATCCTGTTTTGTTGCAGATCATGATCACCGGTCAACGAGATCATGTTGTTACGAGAATCGTGTGCATCCTGATGTTTATGGCAGCGGAATAATGTATTGGACACCAGAAGAAGCGTTACTAACAAATTTAGTGACAGTTTTACAAAAAAACACGCTCGTGTTACAATAGTCACCCGGTTTTCACTAATGCATCAGTCATTGTCTGCTCAGCTGAAAATGTAAAATAAGTATCAACGCCTGTTTGATAGTAACGAGTCTTTAAGAGTGCACCATGTGTGCAGACGATATGGAATTGGGTGCCGAGAACGAAAGGACATCAAGTGATGAAGGATTTTAGCAGAACTAGTGAGGAGCTTGGAGTAAAAATCAAGTAAAGACAATGATCATGCTCATAAGGATAATGTGCAGGACTGCAGATGTTAAAACAGAGAATAAGAAAGTAGAGGAAGTCACAGTTTCTAAACATCTGGGATGCTTGGTTAGAGAGGATATTCGTTGTAGTCAAGAGGTAAAATGCAGAATTGCCATAGCTAAGGAAGCCCTTAATGGAAAGAAAAGATTATTGTGAGGGCCGCTGGATATAAAGCTGAGAAAGACAATGGTGAAATGTTTCGTTTTTAGTATGCTCCTAGACGAGGACGAAACTGTGACATTGAGGAATGAAGAGTAGAAAAGGTTACGGCCTACGAAATGTGGACACGGAGAAGGTTAAAAAGGATTTCCTGGAAGGATAGATTGACGAATGAGTAGGTGCCTGGAAAAGTAGGAAAGAAAATGATATCATCAGGGACAGCAAGAGACATTGTTGCGTAAAGTCAACTTGCCACGTAAGATTGCACTCGTGCAGAAGGAAACACATGATGACTGTTTGACACAAGTCAAACACTGGTTGGTCAGCAGATGCAAAAATGGTCATAGAAAGGACTGAAGCAATGATAGTCACTGACATTCTCAGTGTACGCTATAAAATTAATGTAGAATTTAAAAAAACAAATCAGGTAGAAGTGGAGCCGGTGTATTGAATAAAACGTTTGCCCATACTGTGGTAATCCAGGCTGCGGTTAAAAGACTTGGAATTGTCGCCAGCTTAGCAAGGTTAATGCCGACCATAGACAGACCAAGAGACTTCCTCACAGTAAAAGAATGAACAGGTGAAAACAGGAAGTAGCCAAAATTTTGTTTCGAGGGGGCGGGTCTAGATTGGATTGGAGGCGTTAAATCTAAGATAAGAATACCCATTCCGGAATGTTTCCTTCCAGAAAGGTTGGGGAGGGGTCCAGATTTTCCCTCGGAGCAAGACAGACAAATGAGGATACTAAAGACAGGTTTTAGCAGAAATTTTAAGTAGCAGAAAAAAAGAATAAAAGAAATATTTACAACCCTTTTTTTCAGATTTGAACAAACAAATTAGGATATTAAAATTTTAATTTATTTTATTCGGTCCGTGTAATCTACGACATAATTCCTACTAAAAGTCTGATGAAGAATGTTTCAGTGTTAATTCATTATTTTTAGTCATTTAAAATAAAAAAAGTTAAGACCATTGTACTTCTTGAAAACGAAATTTGGTTATTGGCAATTTGTAGGCCTAACGTGATATAACATAAAAAATCTACATAACGTGTGGCTGTCCTGAACGATACTGACTATTCAACCGTAAGTGTTATAATTGTGTTAAAATAGTTTTTGGCGTTTTTCAATTTTTCAAGGAGAGGACCTGGACCCCTTGAACCTTCCCTCCGGCTGCGTCCCTGGATGAAAACAAAACTATGAGGACGAAACGGTGGAACGATGAGGTTCTAAAACTACAAACGGCTCACCAGTGCTAAGGCGACAGTGTCTGTGATATAGAACGCGAAATGGGATTGTCACCAATAGAGTTGTGAAGCATATTACGATTATAGTATTACGATCAGTCAAGAAAAGCCGGGAAACTTTAACAGAGGAAGAAAAATTACCGTATAATTTCTATAACTACTTTGTCGGTTAATTATAACCGGACACCTTGAGTATTTACTTGTTCTATGGTACAGTCAGGTAAGTGGTTTATGAACGTGATAGTTAAATTCGACCTTTAACACACACACACACACACACACACACACACACACACACACACACACACACACACACACACACACACACACACACACACACACACACACACACACACACACACACACACACACACACACACACACACACACACACACACACACACACACACACACACACACACACACACACACACACACACACACACACACACACACACACACACACACACACACACACACACACACACACCGCACGCACGCACGCACGCACGCACGCACGCACGCACGCACAGCGGTGTTGAGACAACAAGTGTAAAAGTGAAGGCAAAAGTGAATTAGATGTATGAATAATTGAACGTGTTGAGTTAACATTCAGATTATGTCCACATTTTCCGCATTCTTTAAACTGCTTTTTTTCTTGTTCGTTACTCTTTTTTTCTTTCTCGTTGCCTTGACTCGGCCCCACGGACGGCGGCTTCTCCAAAACCTCCGCCTTCCCTATAACAACGAACGTGTTCTGCACCGGTTGCACTGCTTACGTAATTATCTTGTCATCTCATGCACATGCACGCTTAGTAGTAGTCGTTTCAATTTCGGACACAACTTATAAGCGGTCGCAGACTCGATTACTGTCTCTCAGAATGATCAACATCTTTATGCTTGAACATGCTTGAACCTTAAATAGAATAAAATTTGGTTGAACGCCTATTGTTTATTGTAGTAGATCTACTGCTCCATGTATGATACTGTTCAATTTTTTAGGTATACAATTTAATACTGTATTAATAAAAAGTTATCTGTTAGTTTACAATTAATGGCGCGTTTCTAAGTACACATCATCATCAGATTTATACTGTATACAGAGACACAAGCAGTTGCAGTTTCGTATTCAATGACTAGCTGAATTTAAAATATAATCCGTTATATGATACCGTCTCTGCTTTTTCAGATAGAGACGAACAACCGCTCGGTGGTCGACCGAACATGAATAGGTGCGCCCTTACTAGCGCGTAAAGTGCAAATGCGATATTGGTAGTTTAACTAGTGACGACCTTATAAGAGGAATTTTTAAAATATTTGATGACGAAGCGTATGCTTTAGAAATGTTCGTTAATCATAAGATGTCACAAGACGGACTGTAAAGGTTAGTTTATTTACTGACTTTAAAAAAGTTGCGAAAGCAAAAGAAGATCGCTTTAGTATACTGAGACTATGAACCTAGCAATCGTGATCAACAGATTGAGCACTAAAATATTGATGTTCATAAAATTATTCCTTCGAAAGTATAGAACAATTCACTTTTTTCTAAGGGTTAAAATTCGTTTACCCTGGATAGCAATAAGTCGGAAGAAATTGTAAGTCAGAGATATCACAGAACAGGCCAGGCGAGTTCGTGGTTTGCTGCACCTGCTATTTTTGTGGGGGGGGGATGTCATGTCCCTTCTTAACCCAACTATTCTCTGTATATTCTCGTCTCCTTAATCCCTTAACCCTTCCCATCCTGTCGTTGCTTTCTGTGCTAGACAAACAGGGAAAGCAATCTGCCTAGGGGGAGGAAACGTCAGAGCATATTTTAAGGAATTTGCACTAGGCGGCACTAAACCAACCAATGTATTATATGATTTTTATATAATATTGAAAATTATGTAATTTGTGAATTTAACTTGACCATGATCATGTTCATTCTTTACTCGTGAAATTAACTGTAAAAATAGACACGAATGCTTTAGACATTAGGAAAAAAAACACCACAAACACTCAAAGGGATTCATTATAATGGATTATGTAATATTCAATAAGTACATAATAGTGTGAAGTGCACATTACTACTACATGGAGGCCTGTTACAAATGCAAAGCCTTTATCACTGGTCTACTTAAATATATATATTATAAAGTACTGAAATTAGACATGTATATACAGACTGAGAGGTACACTAGTAGCAAAAAATAAGCGCCCAATTCGCAAACTGTACAGACAATGCTGAAAGCTAACATAAGCAAATGCAAACGCGCCTTCGTGATTTGCTGATTTCTCCCCTTTTTTCTCACTTTTCGGCACAGGTAGTAATACCTGCCACTAGGCGGCACTAGTGCCGCCTAGTTTATTACTTAAAATATGCTCTGGGAAATGTAGCACAAACTCTGCTGGTTTGAAAGCAGCAAGACGACAGCCCCACCCTGCCCAGAGTTCGTAACGAGGCCAGCGGAGATTTAGTTACTAGTACACCCAACGGACATTGCCGGGCCAGAAAGAAGAACTCGAATGCTTGTGGGAGAAGATGAAGATGAAGATGAACTCCTAAAGCAGGCTACTAACAAAAATCAGCCGTCTTCAAAACCTTCGTGAAATTTCCACATTGGCGTATACTTATGAAGTCTGGATGATGAAGAGAAATGAACGAATGAATTCGACTTGAGCTATTTAAGACGAACTCGATTACACTATCCACAAGACCAGGCAATGGAGCAAAGTTTTTGACCACAAACCTTACGAAATGTACAAAAATGAAACACCATTAACAAGATTCGTAAACACAGTGTAATTCAATCGGGGTACACATGCAGTACGTATATTTGGAAACGAACCGGTAAGAAAAAATGAGAAAACCAAATGGGCAAAGAAAGAGAGAGAGGTAAATTCAATTAAGATGTATTAACGGAGCAATCCGATAAAGCTTGACATTAGGAATCATCGTCAGGCATGATGATATGTACCGCTGAGCAACGTGTAGATATAATCGACAATCCACAATCTCTGTTGAACTCAAATCATGCATCACATTTCTGACAATTTAAATTCAGTATATAATAAACCATTTTTATCATCAGACATTACGAAATCTTTCATTTGCAAAACACTTTTATCATCAGTTAATGCTCTGATTGGTCCCCCGTGGACATTTAAAATGTGGATATTAAGGATCCAAGGTACCAAATTGGATTGGAGACAAAGCCACAGTGTAGGTGAAGACTCACACAGAATTGTACTGCGAGAGAGAAAGAGAGAGAGAGAGAGAGAGAGAGTGAGAGAGAGGAGAGATTTGTGGTGCTTTCGTTTATACTTCCATTTTTTCACGTACTTCATCTTATGTCATGATATCAAAGTGCCCCACGTAATGTACTTTCTCTTGCTAATTCGTTTAATATGATTCACCTCTCCTACTCTTACTAATTCTTCTGATTCTGTGTCACAGTCTATAGTCGGAATATACACCTATACATCAAAATTTGTTATGTAATAGTGATTTTATCCGTCTATACTTTACGTGCTTTTGAGATGGACCCAGATTAGAAGCCAAAAGGATTGGATATGTGTTAAGGCATGGCAGCCTAATAAAAAGTATCATTGCAGAAATATCATTGTAGTTATATCAATGATATAACTATAAAAACGAGACTATGGGAGAGATAGATAATGCATTGTTCTTATGAAGAAATCAATCGCCTGTACTAGCTAACTTGACTATTTTGTAATAGAGGAATTAACTTCAAAACAATTACAAAATATTTCATTCGTTATAAATAATGTTACTCTACGTCTTTTGGATTATTTGAAAAATAATAGTCATAAATTTCACTATAAAAATTTTTTAAATGCTGTACTGAGAAAAACAGGCCTTTTAGTTAGCTTAGAAACTTAACTCTCCATAACAAACTTAACTTAACTCGGATGTCATATACTTATATGAAATTATTTTTTTGTGTGGTTGAAGGCCGATGCCTTCTTGAGACTACGGTGCCAGTAAATTGCACTAATGGATTAAATGAAGCAATCAACAAAATATTTTGTTACATTCGCCTCAGGGGTTTTCAGTATTGAGAGGAAAAGTCAGTCAGTGAGGAAAGTTTTTATTATTGGTGATAGCTGGGATAGCTGCATGGTATAAGCGAGAGACTTGTTCAGAAAGCATCAGAATTATTTTTGAAACCCATCCCAGCTTATTATTTCTTTAATTAATGTAAATACAGACCACTTTGTGACAGTCGGTATGTGTGTGTGTGCGCGCGCGCGCGTGCGTGTTTTATAGACGAACAGTTTCTCAACAAGAAGGTGCTCCTTGGGGTGTGGGGGATGAGACAAAAGAGCGAGGAGTCTGTGTGTCTAAGTGGATCAAAAGTGACTAATGAAACATAACATCATTGCTAAGACTATAGCATGGATCGCGTCCTTTAAACATGCAAAAAACTATTGAACGAAAAAAATCATTACTTAATGTTTAGGTTTATTTATTTACACTTTTAATAAAGAAAAATACTCGTAATATTTTTCTTCTACCTGGCGCGACCTACCTACCTGGGACTGGTGTGGGTCTACCTGGTTGGAAACAGTTCCTCATTTTTCTTCTTCTGGTTCATTTGCAGTTAATAGTTCTGAATATTTCTCTTCTTCTATATCGACTTCATCGTCTTCTTCTCCTTCTTTTTTCATTCTTCTTCGATCTTCTCTTCCCCTTCGTTTTTATTTTAAGTTCGCTTTCCTGGTTAGTAACATTGTTGTTGTTCTTTTTCTTCACCTTCTTCTACTTCTTATTCTTATAAATCGCTATCTTTTTCGCGGTTTTACGCTTGTATCTTATTCATTACTACCTTTAGAAACGTTGGCACTTTGCCCCATTATCTTAGCGCCCATTCCTCTTGCCTGTTATGTGACTAACATTGTTTGTAGGGATATTAATATGTGTGTGCAAACTTATAATACGTATTTAAGTGTACACATTAAATCAATCATAGTTCGGCTGAAACGATGGGGTCTGAGGCAACACTATTGTTCAGTTATTAAGACGTACAAAGCTGCTTTACCGGGCTACATGCGTTCATTCATCACACATCTTGTTGTTCGCGTCAGCTGCGGGGGACTGAACGGCTTTTGTGTCAGCCTTTCCTCACTTCAGTAACCGTAGTACGCGAATGCGTGGGCATGCGGAAATTTTAATATGTTTATTAGAAGTTTAAATATTTAAAAAAATACTAGAGAAAAAAGTAGTTTATAAAAAAAACACTGTACAGAATGCGATGCTATTTATACCGGACAATGTGGCCGTGCTTTGAAACATCGCATTCCTGAACATAAGAAAGCGATTTTAACTGATACACGCAATACAGGTTTTACAGATTATTGCTTACAACACAATCACTTCATAGATACAAAAAACATAACTCTACTGGACAACATACAGGTAGGAAGGTGAAAAATGAATTTATTAGAAATTCTAGAAATTAGAAAATGCAATCAAAAGTAACAAAAATTTAACAAACAAACAAACTGAATTCTGTGTACCTCATTTATTAAAAGTTATTTAGTTTAGGTAATTTTTAATTTTCCCTTCCGATTACACTTAGTTGTTACAGACACTTGACCTTTCCTTATTAGCTTCTCCACTCCTTCCAGCATACACAACCTAAACACATGTTCACCACCCTCACTTTCTTAGTTTAGTTGTTTCTATGATCTCTTTGAGAATAGCTTAATAAGCTGAAAGAGCTGTCAGAGGTAAATAATAAACTGTGAAACTTACCAAGTGTTTGTATGTTTTTTTTAACTTTTGTATTAATATGTTTCACCAAGTGCCCAACTAGTCATTAATAAATACCGTTAATATATTTACTTGTGTTTTTCCTTCTTTTTTCAAGTTTCATTAGGCTTACAGATGTTATGATTTTTACTCGTGCTTACTTAGGTGCTTGGCACTGCATATTAAAATCATATGATGTATAACGTGAAGTTTTTTCTGACGAAAATCAAAGTGATAGCATTTCGTGACGGTTATCCAGTGCGGACGAAAATATTGGTAAACGACTACTCTTTGGAGCAGGTACGGGATTTCCTGTATTTTGGGATGTAATATTTCCTGGAGTCTAGACAGAAATGTGGAGATCAAGGTGAGTAAATTTAGATCTTTCTGTGGGACGATTCAAAGAACGTTATAAAACAATGTTAGATCAGAAACAAAAACTAAATTGTACAAGGTTATGACAGCTCCTACTCTGCTGTACAGTGAAGAGTCATGGACTCTGCGAAATGCGGGTGAAAATAAATCACCGCGGCAGAAATGAGGATAGTCAAACGACGCTCACGGTAAGATGTGCTTGGCAATGGAGTGAGCTGAAGGTGTCCCCATTGGTTGAAAAAGTAGCTGAATATGAGAACAGATTGAGGGAACGCCTTCCTCGATCACGTGTTCCTCGATCACGAGAGGGCATGGAAAAGGACTTTGCAACAACGGTGGCATAATTTTATGCTCTACAGGGTAGTTGCAATGTAAAGAGGCCAACAAGACGATGGTCTGATTTTAATTTAACTTAAAATGTTTGTCATCATCATCAACATCTTCAAGGATTAAACCAAAGATGATTTGTTCCGGTCTCAAACAGTCAAAAAGTCTAGAGCTGGTCACTCCAGCGCTTCCTCGGACGTCCCACACCTCACCGTCCCCTAGGCTTATAGTTCGGGAGTTGTTTGGGGATGCTGGAGTCATCCATTCTGCAAATATGTTCCCACCAATTCAGCCGATACTTGGCAATCCTGTCAAGTATACTCATAATTTTCAGTTCCTGCCGTATATCTGTGTTTCTTCTACGATCATGGGGAGTATACCCTCCCACGTGCCTGAGAAATCTCGTTTCAGTCCCATGGATACGACTGGCCTGGACTTTAGTTAAAGTCCAATTCTCAAACCCATAAAGAGGTGTGGGAAGGGGCATCACCTTGCAGAATTTTAGGAGTGTTTCTCTACTTGCAGACTTGAGAGTTCGCCTGATGGTCCCGCACATAAGTTTGAACTTGTGCAAGTTATTCACAACGTCGTTGCTTCTATTATAAGACACACTGTAGCCCAAGTATTCAAAATTGCTGACTTGTTTCAGAGCAGTACCATCTATAACAATTTTGCCCGTACTCTATCAGTTCCACGAAAAGCCATTACCTTGGTCTTAAAATGTTTGTAACAATAATAATTTAAATTCACATTGTATTGTTACGACATTACAGAACAGTCTATGTGTTTGTCGAATGTGCCAGAAGAATCTCGCTCTAATGTGTGTGGCATAAATGACTCTAGACGCATTCGCGAGACTTTTCTCGAAGCCGCCAGCCGCGCGGACTGTGTCAAGGCGCAATTAATTACGTAGTACACACTGGCGCTAAGACGTAGTTTGGAACGTTCTGGTCTGTGCGCGGATGTATAAATACAAGGCGGCAGTGGCCTTAGTCTTCAGCATTAGTCGCGATATATTTACAGTGCGGTCCGAGTTTATTGTCGGGCGACTACAAGTGATTATCTGGCGATAATACTGTGTGCGTTCAAGTGGTTATTAGCTACGTGTTGTGTTTTATAATCGGACGGTATATTGTAATACAATTGTGTTTTAATATTAGTTGACATTTATTTGCGTTTGAACAATTTTTATTTGATTTGTTATAAGAGACTGTGTTGTTAATTACGAACTGTTTAACTGTGAAAATTAAAGCTGGTGATTAGTGACTTAATTGGTGTCTTGTAATTTGTTTTCCACTGTACCTACGACGATCGAGTAGACCGTCGTAACAGTGGTGTCAGAAGTGGAACAGAATTTTTAACAGTGGAAACAGTAGACACTTTGTACAAGACGAGTGTAATTGGCAATTAATCGGAAAACAATGGATGCAAGTCAGATGATGGAAGCTTTCCAAACGCTGCTGCGGCAGACACAGGAAGAAGCAGAAAGACGACAAAAAGAAGAACGAAGTCAAGAAAAAAGAGAAGAAGCAGAAAAACGACAGGATGAAAAACGCAGGCAGGAAAGAGAAGAGGCTGAGGAACGTCAGAAAGCCCTAATGCTAGAAACAGAAGAAAGACAAAAAGAAGAACGTAAGCAGGAGGCAGAGGAACGGAAGAGTGAAACAGAAGACATCAAGGAGTTAATACAGGAGAAAAAGCAGATACAAGAACAAACCGCTGCAGAGTTGGGTCTCCTGTGAGGTGAGCTTAATAAACAAGTTACTAAAATATCGGAGGTACAAGAATCAATGACATTAAAAATAGCTGAAGTAGAAAAATCTGTTTCCATTGTTGAAGAACCGATGTCTACAAAAATTTCTGTCATAGAAGAATCTGTGTCAAACAAAATATCAGCAGTAGAAAACTCAATGGCAAACATAAGAGAACAAATTAAAAGTGAAGTTGAGCAGTTCATGAAAATACAACCAAAACAAATTTCTGAACAGACTGTACCAATGATAAAGACAGAGAAAGACACAGAAAATAAGTCAATAGAGAAGGTCAACTCGCCTGCGGTTGGGACAGTTCATGTCAAGGCCCCAACCTTTGATGGAAGCACGCACTGGGCGACGTATTTACGCCAATTCGAAGCTGCTGCATGTGCAAACAATTGGACAGAGAAAGACAAGGCTGTTTCACTCGTTCTTGCATTAAAAGGACCTGTGGCAGAATTACTACAAAAAATCCCACCTGACAGCCAAAACACCTATGCCGAATTGATAAAAGCTCTGGAATTACGCTACGGTGATAAACATTTGCGAGATGTGTACTACGCTCAGTTGAGAACAAGACGACAACGTTCCGGGGAGAGTCTTCAAGAGTTTGAAGCAAGTATCGACAGATTGATTAGATTGGCCTATCCTGAAGCACCAGAAGATTTTCGAATAAGGTTTGCGGTGCAAATATTTATTGATGGCATCGGAGATTGTGAACTTCAGCAAGTGTTACGAATGGCAAGGCACCGAAATAGCTCAGAAGCTCTTGTTCACGCCCTAGAGTTTGAAGCTGCCAAGTCAGCATCCTGCTACATTAATGGGTTTGTGCCATCACATTGCAGTCAGAAGATCCCTGTATCACATTGCCGTTACGATGGGTATAGAACAACAATGTTGTCGGACAAACAATTCAAAAGTTCAAGAGAGTCGCAACGATTTGAAAAAGACAGAAGACCGAAAAGTTACAACTGTGGAAAACGTGGCCATTTACAGGTAGACTGTTGGGAGAAGAAGATACCGAGAGCAGAGAGTGATCGCACCAATTTGAGAAGTAAAGCCCCAGAACAGCACACAGTTTCCACGCTACATAAGACCAGTGGAAACTTGATTGTTAATGTGTACCACGCTTTTTACTTCCATGTTCCTTAAGGAAATGGAAGTATGGTGATGGCAAAAAAAAACGTGTTCGAGATTATTGCAGAATATGATTGTACTACACTCAAAACATGAAAAAAGTCATTTTTCGAAAAGTGTCTGTGTGTGTGTCTGTCTGTCTGTCTGTCTGTAGATTTTTTTTTGGCAAACGATAAGAGCCGGAAATTCAAACAGAATCAAATAAGTTTTGCAAACAGCTCTGATTTGTAGAGTAATCGCGACCTATTGTTTTTGGTGAAGATCGGTTGAGGGAAAGGGATAGTTTACCTGCAACGGTTTTTTTTAACAAGGGTAATTTTGTTTGTTTGGCAAACGATAACAGCTGAAAATTCAAACAGAATCAACTAATGTTTTGCATACAGCCCTGAATTGTAGAGTTCTCAAGACCTGTTGTTTTTGGTGAAGATCGGTTAATGGAATAGGGTAGTTTACCAGCAACGTTTTATGTTTTAAAAGGGTATTTTCTATGGCAAACGATAAAAGCCGCAAATTCAAACAGAATCAAATACGTTTTTGCATACAGCCCTGTTTTGTTGAGTACTAAAGACCTGTTGTTTTTGGTGAAGATCGTTTAAGGGAAAGGGGTAGTTTACCAGCCACGTTTTTTGTTTTATCAAGGGTATTTTGTATGGCAAACGATAACAGCCGCAAATTCAAACAGAATCATATAATATTTTGCATACAGCCCTGAAATGTAGAGTTCTCAAGACCTGATGTTTTTGGTGAAGATCGGTTAATGGAATAGGGTAGTTTACCAGCAACGTTTTATGTTTTATCAAGGGTGTTTTCTATGGCAAACGATAACAGCCGCAAATTCAAACAGAATCAAATAATTGTTTGCATACAGTCCTGAATTGTAGAGCACCCAAGACCTATTGGTGTTGGTGAAGATCGGTTAAGGGAAAGGGGTAATTTACCTGCAACGTTTTATGTTTTAAAAGGGTATTTTCTATGGCAAACGATAAAAGCCGCAAATTCAAACAAAATCAAATACGTTTTTGCATACAACCCTGTTTTGTTGAATACTAAATACCTATTGTTTTTGGTGAAGATCGGTTAAGGGAAACGGGTAGTTTACCAGCCACGTTTTTTGTTTTATCAAGGGTATTTTATATGGCAAACGATAACAGCCGCAAATTCAAACAGAATCATATAATATTTTGCATACAGCCCTGAAATGTAGAGTTCTCAAGACCTGCTGGTTTTGGTGAAGATCGGTTAATGGAATAGGGTTGTTTACCAGCAAGATTTTATGTTTTATCAAGGGTAATTTTTTTTTTTTGACGAACGATAACTGCCGTACATTAAAACAGAATCATCTAATGTTTTGCATACAGCCCTGAATTGTAGAGTTCTCAAGACCTGTTGTTTTTGGTGAAGATCGGTTAATGGAATAGGGTAGTTTACTAGCAACGTTTTATGTTTTATCAAGGGTGTTTTCTATGGCAAACGATAACAGCCGCAAATTCAAACAGAATCAAATAATTGTTTGCATACAGGCCTGAATTGTAGAGTACCCAAGACCTATTGGTGTTGGTGAAGATCGGTTAAGGGAAAGGGGTAATTTATCTGCAACGTTTTATGTTTTAAAAGGGTATTTTCTATGGCAAACGATAAAAGCCGCAAATTCAAACAAAATCAAATACGTTTTTGCGTACAACCCTGTTTTGTTGATTACTAAAGACCTATTGTTTTTGGTGAAGATCGGTTAAGGGAAACGGGTAGTTTACCGGACACGTTTTTTGTTTTATCAAGTGTTTTTTATATGGCAAACGATAACAGCCGCAAGTTCAAACAGAATCATATAATATTTTGCATACAGCCCTGAAATGTAGAGTTCTCAAGACCTGCTGGTTTTGGTGAAGATCGGTTAATGGAATAGGGTTGTTTACCCGCAACATTTTATGTTTTATCAAGGGTAATTTTTTTTTTTTTGACGAACGATAACTGCCGTACATTAAAACAGAATCATCTAATGTTTTGCATACAGCCCTGAATTGTAGAGTTCTCAAGACCTGTTGTTTTTGGTGAAGATCGGTTAATGGAATAGGATAGTTTACTAGCAACGTTTTATGTTTTATCAAGGGTGTTTTCTATGGCAAACGATAACAGCCGCAAATTCAAACAGAATCAAATAATTGTTTGTATACAGTCCTGAATTGTAGAGTACCCAAGACCTGTTGTTTTTGGTGAAGATCGGTTAAGGGAAAGTGGTAGTTTACCTGCAACGGTTTTTTTATCAAGGGTAATTTTTTTCTACAGTAAACGATAACAGCCGCAAATTCAAACAAAATCAAATACGTTTTTGCGTACAACCCTGTTTTGTTGATTACTAAAGACCTATTGTTTTTGGTGAAGATCGGTTAAGGGAAACGGGTAGTTTACCGGACACGTTTTTTGTTTTATCAAGTGTATTTTATATGGCAAACGATAACAGCCGCAAATTCAAACAGAATCATATAATATTTTGCATACAGCCCTGAAATGTAGAGTTCTCAAGACCTGCTGGTTTTGGTGAAGATCGGTTAATGGAATAGGGTTGTTTACCCGCAACATTTTATGTTTTATCAAGGGTAATTTTTTTTTTTGACGAACGATAACTGCCGTACATTAAAACAGAATCAACTAATGTTTTGCATACAGCCCTGAATTGTAGAGTTCTCAAGACCTGTTGTTTTTGGTGAAGATCGGTTAATCGAATAGGGTAGTTTACCAGCAACGTTTTATGTTTTATCAAGGGTGTTTTCTATGGCAAACGATAACAGCCGCAAATTCAAACAGAATCAAATAATTGTTTGCATACAGGCCTGAATTATAGAGTACCCAAGACCTGTCGTTTTTGGTGAAGATCGGTTAAGGGAAAGTGGTAGTTTACCTGCAACGGTTTTTTATCAAGGTTAATTTTTTTCTACAGTAAACGATAACAGCCGCAAATTCAAACAGAATCAAATGATGTTTTGCATACAATCCTGTATTGTAGAGTTCTCAATACCTATTGTTTTTGGTGAAGATCGGTTAAGGGAAAGGGGTAGTTTACCAGCAACATTTTATGTTTTAACAAGGGTAATTTTTTATATGACGAACGATAACTGCCGTAAATTCAAACAGAATCAACTAGGTTTTTGCATACCTTTTTGAACTAAAGAGAACTCAAGGTCTGTTGATTTTGTTGAAGATCGGTAAAGGGAAGGGGTAGTTTATCAGCAACGTTTTATGTTTTAAAAAGGGTAATTTTTTTATGACGAACGATAACTGCCGAAAATTCAATGAGAATCAAATAATTTTTTGCACCCTTTCCTGAGTTGCAGAGAGCTCAGGGTCTATTGATTTTGGTGAAGATCAGTTAAGGGAAAGGGGTAGTTTACCAGCAACATTTTATGTTGTAACAAGAGAAATGTTCCATGACGAACGATAACTGCCGCACATTCAAACAGAATCAAATATTTTTTTGCATGCTTCCCTGAATTGTAGAGGACGGAAGGTCTGTTGATTTTGGAGAAGATCGGTTAAGAGGAAGGGGTAGTTTACCTGAACATTTTATGATTTAACAAGAGTAAAGTACTTAATTTTTATAAATAAAGTATCCTGATAAGAAGCTCATAGTAATCCACTGTAGAAACGTAGATGAAATATCTAGAAATGAAGAGGTTTGGTGAACGGGGTGGGGGTAATTTTCTATTATTAAAAATTATAGTGGTAGGTGGAGGGGAGAATTTTTTATATGTGTACTACGTTATCGGCAACAAAGAAGTAGTTTTTTGTTAAAATTGCTTCCCGGGCTCTTTAGCCGTAGTCCAATGTTTTCTGCAAAACCAGACTTTTCGGTAGTGCCATCGACTGCCATCATCGGTGAAAATCGAGTGCGAAAACGTGAGGTGGTATACGTTATTGACCACAGTACTGTGGTTAATGCTGAAGCAATAAGTAGAAAGACGTAGTTTCTATGGAAATATTTCATTTCGAATATGATTTTAAATATAAATCTTAGAACATGGAAGTCATGTATGGTTCTCCATACCGATATTTTATATGGTACCGCTTATGTAGCACGCTTATACAATGCTGGGCCCCAAAAACGTGGACATACAGTATACACTAGAAATATCTTAATATACCACAATAATATAGGACAATAATCTTAATACTTGCTACCACCTATAGTTCATTATGAGTACAAAGTACCTCCAAAATGCTCATGATAATTAACTTAAATATAGGGAGACTGCAGCGTAATAAAAGGTACTACCAGCTAGTGAGCAGAGTTAAAAATGAGTTTGTTGACTTTGAAACAAAATTAGCCTCTTGATCTTGTTTAATTATGAGTCAGCCAGCAAATAAAGATTAGTAACTGATTAATTAGACATTGAATAAGTTAAGTATTGAATAAGTTGAAAACTGAATAACATGAATACTGAATAACTTAGGTCCATAATAAATTGGTTACTAAGTATCGATTAACTGAGTAAATTAAACGCTGATTCGAATTAATTAGAATAAATCAGCCACATGAATCAATATCAGTTTACAGTTTTAATTCTCCGCAACATGATTGTGTTACATCATGGTCTGTTACAAATCACAAACTTTCACATAAAATACATATGATTCTCTTTACAAAAATGACAAACAAATATAATTTGTTACTAGAACTGATCCATAGTGACTGTAAAAATTATAAATATCTTGGTAAAAGAGGCTCCAAACTAAGGTGCCGACCGGGAGACGACCGGGGAACTCTGCTCACAGCGGTTTCTGCTAGTCGACTGACCCAACTTGTCTAGCGAAAACTTTACTAGGAAAGGGACGGGGAGGGGCGTGACGTCGAGCGACGTCGACCAAAGTACGGGTACAATTCCGTAGCGCGACTATTTAATTTATTTTACTCAAATCGCTATTAGCCGGCTGTTGCATTCGGTGAAGGAAGCCGAATAACTGCAGAACAGAACTCCCCCCCCCCCCGAAACGCAAGCGTCGGGTGAAAACATGGCGATTGTGTAAAGGCAACCTTTTGCAAAGGGCAGAATTTCGACACACCAGAAACCGTAATAATCTGTATATTGACATCGGGTAAGGCTTCTCCCAAAACAAGAAATATTCCCGAATTAAATTAACAAGAAACACCCACACGAAGGACAAAAGGCGTCCAATAAATTAACAAACAACAGTCAAACACAATAAAAAGATTACAATTTACCCTAATTTCAACAATACAATAAGACACGTACACCAATACACATAAAGCAAACAAGACATAAACACCCAATCAACAAGTGTCCCGTGCACGGGGTATAAGGTTCGGGGCAATCAAACAAAGTCGAGTCAGGGGATTTAGCAACTTATGCGCGCAACCCTGAAAGTTTCAAAATACTTGGTACGGCACTAGCTGCCATCTGCAGACAAATCCGAGTGGCACCTTCGGTCACCTTAGAAACGTTGAACCAAAAGTGTCTTAGATACAGGGGGTACGGTCTGTATAACTAAAGAGAGTCGAGCCCGGGGAAACTCGTACATTATGTAGGCTACGTAAATGGGAAAATTCAGATACTGGCGCGGCACTAGCCGCCATCTGAAAACAACTCAAAGGGGTACCTTCAGTCACCTTAGAAACGTTGCCCGACCGCGGCAACGCCTCCACACTGAAAATGAACGACGAGGGGGTGATCAGTCCCCGCGTCGCCCACCAGGCAAGGTGAGCGAAAGTGGGGTACAATTTAACATGTTATTAAACATGTAACATGTTCACGCCCGAACATAAGGACTACGACTCAGCATGTGAAGGTACAACAGCATAAGCAACCGGTGACACTAATTTTCAGTGTTCGATGACTGATGCTTTACGGAAATAGTTAACGGCCAAACTTCGGGGGGGGGGGGGGCGGACACACTAACAACGATTAGGTCAAATAATTGCGGAAAGGGAAGGATTTCAGTCGTCGTCTACATCATTGTTAGCCTCATTTAAAATTCCATCCGGATTAAAACCGCTCAAATCTGATAGGTCAACACTAGAATTTAAAAGGATTCAGGACGCAGTACACCGCCAACACAGGAAATTAGAGATCCAAGTTTAAGAGAAGTTCGTCCACCTGTTATGGAACATGAAGAACCTGGCAAGGACAAGTAAAACAGCAGTTAGTGTATGCGTCAGATTACACATCGTACCGCAATACCGAGTATCCAATTGATGATATTGATTTCACCAAACGCCATTGACAACATTTACATACAGGGCTGATCAGGAGGTAGCATTCCAGGATCACTTTCATCGTGAGTACCGAATCGAAGTGCTGGATTTAGATTAGCGGGTACTAATTTCAAGAAGAAAGAAGAGAGAGCAGCTTGAAGCTGAAAAGGAAGTTTTACCGGGTAAGGTTCCCGAGATTTGCAACATGACTGGATTTACAGTCGATATGAGAAGTGATTTTTGTCTTATGAGAGACCAATCAAGCTTTTTGATAGCAACACTCGACCAAAGACAACTTGCACTGAAGAATTTCATTCAGAATATCAAAGAAAACAGAGAAGCAACAGACAGCAAGCAAAGACAACTTGCACTGAAGACTTTCATTCAGAATATCAAAGAAAACAGAGAAGCAACAGAATTATTATCTGGCGGGCCCTAAACTCACCAAACACAACAGTAGAGTTAATTGTCCGTGTTATAGACAAGGAGGCCGTCAACTTTGGAAACGGAGCTACAGCAAGAGCCGATAAGGGCGATTGATCAATAGCATCAACCACCAACCGCGCAGCTGAGAGAGAGAGAGTGAGTGAGAGAGGGAATCCGAGGGGTCGCTCAACTTAAAAGCGCAGTATGACCACAGCAACCTTTCTTCACAGCACACGGACGACAAGGTGGGGAACACGTCTTCACATCGTCCAATCATGCGAGGTGAGATAAAAAGGGGGACTACACACCACTACCATTACCCAGGTACATGGCTAAACCGGGACAGAGGGGGGTCACACCAGACTACACACTGGCAACAAAGGGGTTCACCAGACTACACACTGGCAAAAGGGACACACCAGACTACATACTGGCAAAACTGGGGGGGTTTACTCATTACGAGTTTCTTTCCTGACTCTCACTCTCGGCGCAAAAGTTCTGTCCTGGAACTTATTACGAAGTCATTCATTTATTATACAACCGTTTACCGTGATAAGGAAATGTTAACCGACACGAGTTGACGGTCCGGTTCCGTTTAGAATGTGGCGAGCTTTTATTTTAAATGAAAGACGAGTTTACGTAGTAAGTCAATTTCCTTTAATAAAGCCATATCACATATAATAAAGAAACAAACGTACGGAAAGCAAAGTTGTTGACCTACATGTAGCGATAACCAAACAGCTGATCGGGTGGTGATTAGCGAACTGGATAATCAGACATACAGCACGTCGAGCGAGGTACGGGGTTATTAAACCGAGTATGCGGAGTGACGTGATACCGCAGAGCTCGCCGTTATCTCTCAAGCAAAGTTCATCTGACGAACATTTCTTCCCAACACAACAATTCAGACAATTCAGAATAAAAATTATTAAATATGCCTACTAACAATGACCAAATATTTAACCTAACATCAAAATTCAATATTTCACACGAAAATAAATTACCTAAATTACATAAAACAAATTATCAATGTGTCACGGACAGAAGGGAGCCTGGCGTGGCAAGAAAGTACGTGGCCTAACCACGCTCTCCGCTACCACTTCTGTGGCACTTTTACTTTTTTACACTATCTTTCTACTTTAGCGCGGTTAGGTCACGTCATCTATGGTTCGAAACCACGCTCTGTCCTACCACTTCCCTGCCACGCTTTTTTTATATGCTACCACTTATGTAGCGCGCTTATACAAGGAGCAGGCAGTGTTAGACATTACAGAACAGTCTACGTGTTTGTCGAATGTGCCAGAACAATCTCGCTCCAATGTGTGCGTTATACGTGACTCTAGACGCATTCGCGAGACTTTTCTCGAAGCCGCCAGCTGCGCGGACTGTGTCAATGCCGCAATAATTACGTAGTACACACTGGCGCTAAGACGTACTAGTAGTTTGGAACGTTCTTGTCTGTGCGCGGATGTATAAATACAACGCGGCAGCGGCCTTAGTCTTCAGTATGAGTCGCGATATAATTACAGTGCGGTCCAGGTTTATTGTCGGGCGATTACAAATGATTATCTGGCGATATTACTGTGTGCGTTCAAGTGGTTATTAGTTAAGTGTTGTGTTTTATAATCGGACGGTATATTGTAATACAATTGTGTTTTAATATTAGTTGACATTTATTTGCGTTTGAACAATTTTTATTTGATTTGTTATAAGAGACTGTGTTGTTAATTACGAACTGTTTAACTGTGAAAATTAAAGCTGGTGATTAGTGACTTAATTGGTGTCTTGTAATTTGTTTTCCACTGTACCTATGACGATCAAGTAGATCGTCGTAACAGTATATGTATAAGGCTTCTGAGACCGGAACAGGTGTCTACGCCTACTCCAGGATAGCAGACGAAGAATTTGATAGACTTCAATGAATGGACTTTTTTCATGATTGGCAATGTTTAAAAATCGACGTTTCGCCACCCAAATCTACAACCGTCTTCAGGCTAAATACAAACTAAAACATTACGACTGATGCACATTTATCAGCTGTCCCAAAGGGACAGGAGATTATTATTACTTTTTTAGTAAAAATACAGCGCGGTTCTTGCAGAATCATAATGGCTGCACTAAATCGAAACCTTATCAGAAAATGAAATAAATGCCACACGATTCAGTTTCTTTTTGAAGGTTGTCCATTAATAATTAAATTTAAATAAATTGAAAATGGCAGACAAAAAAATAAAAATTTTTAGTTATGATTCACATAATAAAGCTATAAATGTGAAATCCAGATATTTTTTTATTTTTTGAAATTGTTAAACGTAGAAAGTTAATACTTTAAGGTCACTCTTGTGTCGTATATCTCGTCTATGTTAAGTTTACTTTTTCCTCAGGAGTAGTTGTGTTTGTATTTTTTAAATTTTACATTATCTTTGAAGTAATTTTTCTGTCAATTAGCATTTTCTGATACAAAATAGTGGAAATTGAAATTGTTATGAATTTTTTCCATAGACACTAAATTTGATTCAGTGTTTTCCAGAGAAATTATTTTTTATAAACGTTTGTTCTTATAAGCAGTAATTGGTCACTCGAGTGGTAAGAAGTCGATTTTGTTTTCTTTTTTTTTAATGTATTCACACGATGTAGGATAATTTAACTAAATCTTGTAAATAAACAAAAACTTACCAGCCAATTTCGTAACAATGAACAACACACATACTCTAAGCAACACATGGTCAGAAGTATATATCAATTAAGAGTACTGTTCATTGTCACCTGCACGTTTAAGTCATAAACTGGCTACGTCGTCCCAAGTGGGAAGGAGAGGGTAAAATTTGTTTTAGACTTAATAACACCCTTCCAATTACAATGTTCTTTGTTGACAATAAAACAACGTTTGCTAGTTCCGGTGTCTGGAGCGCCAGTTATGCAAACCTCTTCTTTGTACGTGTTACAGCAAAAATACTAATTAATAACTAAAATATTGCGCAAATGAACGTTTTCAGCTATTGTTACAGAAACGTTACACGTTTTCTGTAATTATTTGGTGAATTAATTAAACGGTTTATGTAATTACAGCTATTGAATTATTTGGTGCGTTTATTGTTTGGTATCCCACACAGACTCCCCTTAGGCCTGGCCTAGAGGTTGCGAAGTACCACTCAGGTAAATGTTGGCGGTAATTCGAAGGTTTGTGGTCTAAGTAAACTACCGTGTAACTTTGAGACTGATGGTTACATGCAATAGACATGTCACGTTTGTTTATAAGACATCCTGGCCGAAGAGTCATTAGATATTTTTGTCTCGTGATCCCGAAGAATAGACGTCAGTAACATACAAGCGTAACGACGAAGGCGTCGCGGCGTTTGCGAACCCGTTGACGCGCACACAGCAGAAAGTGCCGAGTCTCTATGTCTACACCCCATGATGGAGAGACGAAACATATTAAGAGTTGTTTTCCTAGTTGGTGACTCATGGAGTAGCTCGGAAAAATATTTTACATTTAAAGATGAGTAAGTTGTTGAACCGCTTAGAAGCCTACAGGTTTAATTTTTATTTGATATAAGCAATATAGACACATAACACTTTTTATTACAATAAAAAAGTCGAATTGTGCATGATTATCAACGACAATTAAATAACATTTGCAAAATACAAATTTCTAAAGCCAAATGAATATTAAATTAGACTTAGTTGTACATCTAAAATATATCACAACCGCGTCGTGTTTGGTGTCAATTTTTAAAAATTTTATAGAGATTACAAATATGTTAAGCTCGTTTGTTAAAAAATTAATATTATAAAAATTCCAGTTACGTAGTGGACGCCCCAGTAAACGAGTCATACCCCAGGCGTGTGGACCAGCTGTGTTTGTGTATGTGGGTTGGTAAGGGTCTCCTAATCCATCAGGTGCCATGGGACTTGGAACGGCGTGTAGTCGGTAGCACACATACTAGGGTAACTCACTTCTGATCTGTCGCATTCTACTAGCTGCTGTGTGACGTCACTTGGAGTATAAAGTTATCGTGCTCTAACTATACCTTGGTCGTTGTCTGTTGGATAGACTGAGGAATGTGATTATACGACAAGACCCTGGTTATCAGGAGTACCACGGGTGCACAGCCAAATATCGTAGAAAAAGAAGACATCATGTGGAGAAAATGCCATGCGGGACGATTTCCAAAAAGCAGCGCCAAAATATAATAACCCTATAGAGCGTAGAGGTGTCGGAACTCTTCGGATGAGATCAAAAGATAGTCTTTGACGTCAGAATAGGCAAATTACCAACCCTTGGTTGTGTAGATGAAAAAGAAAAAGTTATAATTTTTAACAGTCACCCGAAAATATAGAATTTTAAACTTATCGAATATTCCAAAAGTATATTTATATAGTGAGAATAGATACTGATAAGGTGTCTTCCCACTTGCGAACAGTGGTACACTTGCAACACTTAGGTAGATAAGTCACGTAGTTTGTTTTTGATATTTGAGAGTATGTCCCACTTGCGAGCACAAGAAGAGGGGGATTAGGCCTATCTGTTTGTATCCGAAGTTGCAGAAGTTACGCTTCTTTAATGAAAGATGAATGAAAATAGTACACATATTTTACGCAAAATTGATTCTATAGAAAATTTCTTGTGCTTAGCGTGAGTAACCTTTTATTATTTTTATAACTGTTACTTAATAAAAAAATTACTAATCATTCATCATTCAGAACTATGTCATAGTTCGTATGTCATATGTCAAGAAATTGAGGATGATTTACAAAGAGCTATGTTTCAATTACAAGAAGTGGGAATAGAGTACGCACTGACAATTTCAGTAAGAAAGGCTAAAATCATGGCCTTGAAAGGTAAATAGTGAGGACTAAGATAGTTATAAACAACAGCACTTTAGAACAAGTGAGCCGTTTTAAATATCTCGGCTGTGCTGCAAACTATGAATATGATATAAAAGGGAGGATAAATAAATTTAGGAATATTTGTTGTACGATTCATAGAAATCTTAGAAATCAAACAAGACACAGCACAAGGATTAAATTTTATAAGACAATTGCAATACCCACATTGACATATGCAAGTTAGGCGTAGATCATGACAAAATAGATGCGGCAAGATTCAGAGTGCTGAAATGCAGTTTATTCAAATTACTTTAAATTATACATTGCAAGATAGAATAAGGAATGAGGATATCAGAGCAGAACTCGAAGTAAAGGACATAAAATGTCTTCTGTAATTATTTTTACACCCACAGAAGACAATGGTAGGATCATCTGCAAATGATGACAGAGGATCGATTGCCGAAAGCAACACTGAACTAAATCTATTGGTAGAAGAGGCGTGAGTCGTCCGAGGATGAGATGGGTGCCGGAACAGGTTTATATAGGTTTATATAACCTAATCCTTGAAGATAAGAAGAAGAAGAAGAAGAAGACTAATCATTAAAAAATTAAAACATAAAATTTTCTTATATAAACTTTTCATATTTTTTGACCAATCAAACAAAATTTACTCAAGGTATCAGAAATACAGTTTCAATTATTTTATTTTTAGATTCATGCTTTTTGGTATCCAGGCCACTTATATGAATATTAAAATAATTTACCTCTTTTTTGTCCGTCTGGTGGCCTTTTCCTTTTTATATATTACAACGCGTTTCGGGACATACGTCCCATCATCAGGTACAATCCCTTGGTGAAGTTCGTTAAATGATTAAAATATTAAAACAATTTTAAATACAATTTACACGTGTCACAGTTAAATACTCAGAGTATTCCGTGGTGCGCACCAACGACATCGCGTGTGTTCCCGCGTTTAGATTTTATATTTTATATTAATTGTGACACGTGTACATTGTATGTAAAATTGTTTTAATATTTTAATCATTTAACGAACTTCACCAAGGGATTGTACCTGATGATGGGACATATGTCCCGAAACGCGTTGTAATATATAAAAAGGAAAAGGCCACCAGACCGACAAAAAAGAGGTAAATTATTTTAATATTCATATATATAATTATTTTGTGTTTTAACTATAAACAAAAATGTATTTATAACAGATGAAGGAAACTAGGTTTAATAATTTTTATGTAATTGGTACCAAATGTAATCAATGTAATCAAATTTGGCTTATGTGAGAATGACACAACATAGTCACAAAGTGAAGACCAAAATTTGTTAAGGTTATAGTAAAACAAAATTGTGCAGTTCGGACTACTGTTATGATTTTACGGTGATCTCAGGAGGGACGTTAAATAGTATAGATAAACCTGGTGATAAGGGTCATCCCGAATGGGACGAGTTTTATGGTGTTCATAAGTGGTTTGGCTGCAAGTAGATAGTGGCCCCATTCATAGTAGATAATTTGGTGCTGATATTGAAAAACATGTGTGTAATAAAAAAAAATGGCAAAAACACTACGTACGTGAACACTGGAGAAAGTGTTTACGATGCCAGGGGATGCGGAGAAGAAGAGGGAGAGAAACACGATAATAAAACGGCCGTAAAACGAACGAGATGAGAGAGCCGGGAGACGAGTAGTGAAATGGAAGCGCGGAGAGGGAGCAACGGCCGCCCTTGAAGTCAGTAACCGAAGAAATTCGTGAAGAGATGCTGACGGAACTCAACCGCGACAGACCGGCAAAAAACTGTGTCAGCTCGAGTCACCTCTGCCAGCTGATTGACTACTCACTGCAGAATCCGCCGCGTCTTACGTCATCACTGCTTTTTCTAAAGAAATTTAAATTTGTTAACTTCTTATTGTTGTGACCAATGGTGATCAGCTGTTTTGCGTTACGTCTTACATGTATGGCGTGTTATCATTTTATTATTTTATAAATAATATTATGTTACATTACATTACGACATTCCACTGGATTTATTGTATCGATCAATGCAATTTTGTTTAACAAGAATTTGTTTTATTTAGTTTACATAGTTTTATACTATACTTTGAAAGTTTTTGTATCATTTTCATAATCGGGTTTATAAGTAAAAATAAATTAATAACAATAGCTGTATTTTTAAAATTTTTTTAAGACACTATTATTAATTTATTTTACTTATAAACCCGATGATGAAATGTATACAAAAAACTGTTCGAAATATAGTATAAAACTATTTAATCTAAATAAAACTATATTCTTATTAAGTCAAAGTTTCATTTATCAATAAAATAAGTAATCCAGAATAAAGTGTCGTAATTGAAATATAATACTATACTAATATTTATAAAATTTTTATTGAACAAGCAAAGCAAGTTCACATTTTTACTTGACCCTTTGACTTTTTCTTTCTGTCTATCTATATGTCTGTCGACCTGTCTGTCTGTCTGTCTCACTATAACTTTTGAACGTATCAATCGATTTATATGAAACTTGGCATACTTTTACCCTACAGAAAGTTGTGGTTTTTGATCATCTTGTTATTTGAATTAGCAGTCTCTGTAATTCCAACTCTGACGTGTTTACTTGCCGAACTTCTACTTGTCATGTTCCGGACGAGGTCTTTCAGTGTTTCCATCACTTTCAAGTCCTAAACCACGACCTAGATTTAGGACTGACATAGGTTTGTCGTTTTTTAGGATTTGAAAATGGTGGAAACACTGAAAGGCCTCGTATGGAACATGACAAGTAGCAGTTCAGCAAGTAAACACGACAAAGTTGTTATTTTTGAGGTTCATCCCTCCAAAAATAGAAAGGCGGGAGGCAAAAAAGGTAAGGGAACAAAATAGGTAAACATTCGCAAAAGCCCGTGTGGGGTGCCAAATTAAAGGCAATTTCAACCACAATCTGAATGTAGTGTTCATTTTTTAAATTTGAAAATTATGGACGTCAGTAGTGAGTGAAAATTTCGATAAAATAGCAAAACTTCATGTGGGATATCAAGTTAAAAAGAATTTTAACTAACAACTGAATGCAGTGTCAAGTTTTGGAAATTTGACAATTTTGGGACCACGGGGCTATAAAAGATATAAAAAGTTTGAAAAAAAGTTGTGAAAATCCAACAATGTGACATACTAAAAAGGAACTGTAATCCAAATACGAATGTTCAGAATTGTTAGTGTTTATTGTATGATTGCGTGCACTACAACTGTTATATTACTAAAATAGGAGTAAAGAATTCGGGATTTTTGTAATTTTTCCTATAATTGAAATATCACATAATATCAAAATTTATGCGATAACAAATATCTTTCGTTCAAAATACTGAGCGAGTTCGGCAGATGAGGAAGCTTACTTTATTATTACTTTATTATTTTATTGAGGAAGCTAGTTTATTACTTGTAAGCTCCCCGAACTGCAGCTCTCACTATTTTCAATGAGATACATCTGTTATTACAGAAATTTAATATTTACTTAATTTTTTATCAGAAAAATTTCGAAAACTCCGATTACTGTACATTTTTACTTCCATGTTCCGTAAGGAAATGGAAGTATGGTGATGGCGAAAAAAATTGTATTCGAGATAAAGGCTGATTCTGATTGTACTAACCTCAAAACGTGAAGAAAAATCATTTTTCGAAAAGTGTCTGTGTGTGTTTGTGTGTCTATTGTACTGCTGTAAAAATGAAATACATAACAATGAAATAATAATTTCAGAAAAATCAAAGGTATAAATTTAATAATATCTTGAACATATGGTAGAATTATAAACAAAAACTGATTAATTATTCATGACAAACATAGAGGTAAACTCAAGTATTGGAACTGTATGATATAGAACAGCATGAAGAAAATATATGTTGACAATTATTGTAATAAAATAAAAATAAAAATTAAAATAAAACTAAAGGGTAATAAGATTATAATATAAGAGATACAAATTAGAATGAAAAATGTAAAAATCAGATAAATGTATTTAATAATAATTAGTAAAATCATATATGTTTTAAGAGTAATATGATGAAAATATGTGACAAATTTAGTGAGGTATCAATATGGCAAATGTAAATTTGTTATAATTGAATTGTGTTGGAATGTAAGAAAATTTGTTTAATCTAATTTTATATTTAAGAAGATACACATCAAAAACTCTAATTTTATATTTAATCACATACAGATGAAAGAGAGAGAACCTGTAATATAAAGACAGAAGTAGAATTTTGTATTCAATATAATAAACATCAATATTTAAAAGAAGTCTAAATATATATTTTATAGAACACAGATCAAAAAGAGGGAGCCTGTAAAGGAGTATAATTTTATATTCAATATGATAAACATCTATATTTAAAGGAGTCTAATTTTAATACTCAAAGAAGAAAGTCTAATTCTATATTTAATTTGATAAATATCAAAGAGAAGGAGCAAGTAAAGAAGCCTAAAATTATATTTAAAATGATAAACATCAGAGAGAATTGAACCCATTGCAGTTTTGAAGAGCTAATATTCAAACTATGTATTCGCATTTACTCGGTATATATTATTCCATTGTTATTTCTTCAAAATTTATGAACTAACGTTATTTGGTACTGATTAAAGAAAATAATTAATTATTTCCAAGATTAAATAATACAAATAGAAAGATTAGTTGTCTACCCTGAGATAGAGTTTTCATGAACTTATGTTTAACATAAAAAACATTTAAAAAAAAAAATACTAAAATATATAGACAACGCGTACTGATCGCCCAAATAAAGGGGCAATTACTATAGCAGACAGAAACAAATATAACTAAGAAAAAATATATCAGTACATTAAATGGCGCCCACACGTGAAAGCAAAAATTTTCTTTAAGCCAGCACCAAATAACATAGATTGAGTAATAGGCAATAGTGCTAAACTGAACTAATTATATGACAGTAAAATAACTTTGTTAAATTTAATTAGATTAAAGATTTATTTGTCATTAAATTAATTTAAATATTGTAACATGGCTAACAAACAGGAGAAAAGATATGAATTAAGAAGTAATAGTGCTGAAGAGGAGGAAGATGAAATGGAACAGTCCCCTAGGGAAATTGAACAACTAAATATAAGGGCAATTATGGATGCATTAAAGGCTATTTCTGAGCAACAAAATACTTTCAGGACTGAGGTTAATGACAAATTTGACCAACAAAATGATAATTCTAACCAGCAAAATGATAAATTTGACCAAATCAGGACTGAGGTTACCGATAGTTCTAAGCAGTTAAAGGCTATTTCTGAGCAACAAAATGCTATCAGGACTGAGATTATTGATAAATTAGACCAGCAGAAGGCTGAAGTCAAGTTAATATTGCAAAATTATGAGGAAAGGAACGTCAGGCAATTCCCAGAAGTGAAATTGAATATAGAAACAATGGAAAACAGGTTAGACAGAATGGAAATGGGACAACAGTCACTGAACGAAGCAATGGAAGAGAAATTACGAGAAAATAAACAGGAAGTTATGGAACAGATGACAAGAGAATTGACAAAACACAAACAGGAGGTAACCAGCAATATTCAATCCATGGAACACCAGTTGAACAACAAAAATACAAAAACAGAGGATACAATGGTACAATTAGTATTAAGGGTAAATGAGATAGAACAGAATGGTAATAAAACATGTGTTATCCGAGAAGACAAGAATACCAATCATGAGGTGCCACATATGAAAGGATATATAAGAAATCCTATGGAATATTTAAATAGAATGCGGGAATATCTGCATAGTACCAAGGAAAATAGATGGGAGAGAATTAAGCTCATTTTAGACCAAGGGTTCCATGAAATGAAGGATTATTGGTGTGATACCGTGAGAAACACCCTGAATAGCTACCAGGAATTCGTGGAAAGCTATAAGAATAAATATTGAACACGATCCATCCAGACAAGGGTGCGGGAGACCATAGTATATGGTAGGTACGACCCGAGCAGAGGACAAACACCGACCTCGTATTTCTTGGCACATGTTTGCAGGGCAAGATATTTAGATCCACCCATGGATGACAGATATGTTGTAGAAGCTTTGAGTCACCATTTTCCTGAAACGGTGAGTTTAGCACAATTTGCCAGTCAGGCACACACTATAGAAGCGATGAGGTTATTACTCACTGATTATGAGAGAAAAATGGCTTATGACAGCAGTGGTAGACAAGGGAATATAAGAAGAGACAGTCGGAACACACTTCCACACTAAACGACATTCGGAAGAACAAAACCGTGGTAGGAACCAAATAGTGGAAAGGAACGACCAAAGAAATGGTCCAAGATACCAAGATAGGGAAGGTGGAAGAAACTACGGCAGAGACGATAACTGGAATTACCGAAGGTATAGTAATAATAATAATAATAATAATAACAATAATAATTATAGTGGCAACCGAGCTTCAAATACTTATCAAGCAAATTTTATACGCCGAAACTATGATTCCCGAGTTAATAATAGTCGTTACCCGAGGGAGAATGATCGAAGTGTACGTTCTCGCAGTGAGGAGAGACAAAGTGAGAGAAACAACGACTATGGCATAGGTACCAACATGGTTCCCCTTCACACTCAGAAGATAATCACCATGATGGAAGGAGAGAGGAGAGAGCAACTTCAAATGAAAATCAGGGAAACTAAAGAAGGCTGTGAGTGAGCGCAGTGGTCAACCACAGTCAGATAGCCGATCACTGTATTGGATAACCAGTTTAGGCCAAGATTTCATGGACAATGAGAGGAGTAATAAAAATGTAACCGAAAGCGATGTAGTATCTATTACAGGTCAATATGGTGAGACCAATCAGAATTTTATTATTGATACCGGTGCAGAAATATCGTTGATGAGTATGACCAAATACCACGAGTTAAAGGAAATGGAAAAGAGAATCACTTCATCCGAAGGAAGGGCAACTAGAATATATGAATTACCCGTGAGCAAAATCACTATAGTGGGCGTAACAGGACGAGCCAACCGAACTGCTCGTAAACAATTAATGATGAATATCTAGTTCAGTGGAAGGGTGATACCATTAATATTTGTAGTATACCAAAATACAGAAACAGAAATACTAGTCGGATGCGATAACCTGCGGAAGTATGAAACAATTATAGATTTAGAAACAAATCAGGTGGTATTTACCTACGATAAGCAAAAGGTACCTATCAAAATTATTAATAGAAATGAAGGGGTAATGAAAATGGTCAATCCAACAAAATTAAGGAATATATTTGAATACCCATGTGAAGATAGTCCAATCAATAGAAAGTCGACACAGACATTAACTGTAAAAGACCCAGTGTGGGAGGAGAAAATGCAAGGGATCAAACAATTCTGTAGACACAACAGCCAACCAACCAAAGAACAAATACATCAATTAATGAAAATTTATTCGAAACATTATAAAGTATTTTCAAGTAAACCTGGCAAGATAGTAGGAGTGCAGTGTAAGTTACCCATAAGAGAGAATGTGACATTCAACAAAAGGTCATATCCATTACCCTACAAATTAAGAGAGCAAGTACAAGAAGAAATCGACAAAATGCTTAGTGAAGATATAATTGAAATAAGTCAGTCAGAACACACTAGCCCGTTAGTAGTAATTCCCAAGAAGGATAAGTCCTTAAGATTGTGTTTAGATGCACGTCAAATTAATCAGAGATGATAATTGCTGATAAGACGTCGCCCGAGAACATAGGAGAAATTTTAAAACGTTTTAATAACCTACAGTTTTTTAGTAGTTGGTATGCTGTATCTGGATATTGGCAAGTATAATTGCATCCAGAAAGCAGGAAATATGTGAGTTTCATAGTAAACGGTAGAAATTACCAATTCAAACGACTACCTTTTGGGCTGGTCAGTAGTGTGGCTATATTTATCAAATGTCTTGACGCAGTATTGGGCAAGGAGATTTTAGAATTTACTACGGTGTACGTCGATGATTTAGTAATTGCATCAAGCAGTTGGGAAGAGCATTGTAATCGGATTGATAAGGTACTTACCAGATTGGGAGAACATGGAATTACACTCAAATTAGACAAATCAACATTCATAGCCAGCAAAATTAAATTTTTAGGGTTTATAGTATCGAATACAGGCATATCTGCGGATCCTGATAAAATACAATCAATATAGAATTTCCCATATTCAAAAAATGTAAAACTATTACAAAGTTTCTTAGGTCTCTGCAACTATTATAGAAACTTCCAAAGTAATTATTCAGACTTAACACATCATTATCAGCATTTAATTTGTAAGAAGAATAAATGGAAGTGGACTGAAAAAGATGAGGAAGTCTTCAATAAAGTGAAACATAGGTTTTTACAGTGTGTCATGTTAAGTCACCCAGATTTTAGTAAGGTTTTTTATTTAAATTGTGATGCCAGTGGAGTAAGTTTGGGATCGGTACTATATCAAGAAAATGAAAAGGGAGAACCAAAGGTGATAGCTTTTGCAAGCAGGACACTCACTAAAGCAGAATTTATTTATACCATAACTGAAAAAAAACATTGAGTGTGGTTTTTGCGATGACAAAATTTCGGACATACTTATTAAACAGTGATGTAGTAGTACGAACCGATCATAAAGCAATAACATTTTTTTAAAACTGTAAGATGTCCCATGGAAGGCTCACAAGATGGATGCTCCAGTTACAAGAAGATCGTATAAAATGGGAGTACCTACCGGGCAGTAAAAATATAGTAGCTGATATATTATCCCGAGTAGGGTGTCAAGAAGAAATAATTGCCAAAGAAGCACATACAATTTTAGCATACTTTAGGAACAAAGAAGAATTAAAACTAATTGTAGAAGAAATAAAAGAAATTACAGCCAACGGATATTAGAATACAGAAGTTGAGGAAAAGGATGGAAACTACCTCCAACACTACATCACATTATATGATTCATGAAGGAGTAATGTTTAGGAACACCGACAAAAGAAGTATTGATTGGAAAATATTAGTGCCAGAAGAGGGTATGTCATAAATTAATTGTTGATTATTTTGAGAGATATGGACACCAAGGACAGAAGAAAGTAATATCAGCACTCAAGGAACACTTTTACATAAATAAATTGGAAAATAAGGTAATTCGATCCATAGAAACATGTGATATTTGTCAAAAAGTCAAATTAGCCAATGTCAGATATGAGGGAAGGTGGATAAACAATC
Organism: Magicicada septendecula; assembly: GCA_034769895.1. Taxonomy (NCBI): domain Eukaryota; kingdom Metazoa; phylum Arthropoda; class Insecta; order Hemiptera; family Cicadidae; genus Magicicada; species Magicicada septendecula. The sequence continues at coordinate 123,166,866 of CM068373.1, forward strand.
AAGCATTGAGAGCGTTCGAGCAAGTTTTTATTGACATCTGTGGACCATTCCCAACTAGTGGTACGAGACGTAGTAAGTATATACTAATTATGTTAGACAGTTTCACTAGGTTTACAAAATTATATCCCATCACCATGGCTAACACAAAGATTATAGTAAAACTAATTAAAGAAAAGTATATAAAGGAGGTAGGGTTGCCTAGTAGTATCATATCAGATCATGGAACACAATTTAAAGATGTCAAATGGCAGAATGCGATGAGAGCAATAAAAATTAGGTCATATAAAACATCTGTATACCATCCAAATAGTAACCCGGCCGAAAGAATGCTCAAAGAAGTAGGTCGTCTATTTCGCACATACTGCCATGATCAACATCATAAGTGGAGTGAATATGTTAGTAAAGCGGAAGAGTTTATAAATTTAGCAAATCATGACAGTACCGGGGTGAGGCAATGCATAAAAAACGCCCACCCAGAATTATCGAAAATTTAGTCGACTTTACGTGGTTCACTCAACCACAGAAGGACATCCAAGTTATTATGGAAAGTCGGTTGAAAGTGAAGGCAGAGGAAAGAGCCAGACGATAATACAAGAAGCGGTATAAGCAAGTTAACCACCAAATAGGTGAATTAGTACTTGTTCGTAACAGACAACTTCCCAGCAGTAAGGAGAAGTTGATGAAACAATTATTCTTATGTTATGTAGGCCCATATATAGCTGACACGGTGAACAATAACAATACCGTAGTAATCAAATACCAGGATGGAAAAATTAAAGGGATCTAAAATATTAATCAGCTTCGCCCTTATAAATCAAGTAATAACTAAAAGAGTGTTAATTCTAAAATAAACAACAAATGGACTTTATAACCAGGATTGGGAAGGTGAATATAGAAGAAAGAAAAAACAAATGTATTCATGTTTTTAAGTTTTTTAACCATGAAATTAGGCACACTTGTTAAATCATAGTTGTTATGTTTATGTAAAACCAGTTGGTTTAACTAATGTTATTTTAATGAATGAATGAGTGTATAAGATACAATGATTCGTGGTAATGCTAAACCATATTTGTTATGTTAATGGAAAACCAGTTTGTTTAAAGAACTTTGTTATATGTAATTATTTAGTTAATCAGATACTATCAATGGTAATGTTAGACCATGGTCGTGATAAGAAGTTAATTATTTCAAAATCTCGTATCGAATTATGTCAGAGATTATGAAATAAGGGAAGGCATTATGTACTGCTGTAGAAATGAACAGTACATAAGAATAAAATAATAATTTCAGAAAAATCAAAGGTATAAATTTAATAATATTCTGAACATATGGTAGAATTATAAACAGAAACTGATTAATTATTTACGACAAACATAGAGGTAAACTCAAGTATTGGATTGGAACTGTATGATATAGAACAGCATGAAGAAAATATTAGTTGACAATTATTATAATAAAATTGAAATAAACATTAAAATAAAACTAAAGGGTAATAAGATTATAATATAAGAGATACAAATTAGAATGAAAAATGTAAAAATCAGATAAATGTATTTAATAATAATTAGTAAAATCATATATGTTTTTAAGAGTAATATGATGAAAATATGTGACAAATTTAGTGAGGTATCCATATGGCAAATGTAAATTGTTATAATTGAATTGTGTTGGAATGTAAGAATATTTGTTTAATCTAATTTATATTTAAGAAGATACACATCAAAAAGTCTAATTTTATATTTAATCACATACAGATCAAAGAGAGAAAACCTGTAATATTTAAAGAAGTATAATTTTGTATTCAATATAATAAACATCAATATTTAAAAGAAGTCTAAATATATATTTTATAGAACACAGATAAAAAAAAAGGAGCCTGTAAAGGAGTATATTTTATATTCAATATGATAAACATCTATATTTAAAGGAGTCTAATTTTAATACTCAAAGAAGAAAGTCTAATTCTACATTTAATTTGATAAAGATCAAAGAGAAGGAGCAAGTAAAGAAGCCTAAAATTATATTTAAGATGATAAACATCAGAGAGAATTGAACCCATTGCAGTTTTGAAGAGCTAATATTCAAACTATGTATTCGCATTTACACGGTATATATTATTCCATTGTTATTTCTTCAAAATTTATGAACTAACGTTATTTGGTACTGATTAATGAATGTAATTAATTATTTCCAAGATTAAATAATAGAAATAGAAAGATTAGTTGTCTACCCTGAGATAGAGTTTTCATGAACATATGTTTAACGTAAACAACATTTCAAATAAAAAAAAAAAAAAAACTAAAATATATAGACAACGCGTACTGATCGCCCAAATAAAGGGGCAATTACTATAGCAGACAGAAACAAATATAACTAAGAAAAAATACATCAGTACACTATGTGTAGAATTGTTGCTATGGCGAACGATAACTACCGCAAATTCAAACAGTTTCAAATTTTTTTTTGGCCTATGGATTTCGGTGAGGATCAGTTAAGGAAGTGGGGTAGTTTACCTGCAACGTTTTACGTTTAACAAGAGTAAAGTAGTTAATTTTGATAAATAAAGTATGCTTAAAAGAAGGTCATAATAATCCAGTGTAGGAATGTAAATGATATACAAATGAAAAGAGTATTGATTTAATGACTAACGAAATTAAATAAAAATGCATTTAATCTTTTCAAACAATGGTAATTGTTAAAAATAAATTAATTTTGTTGCCAGGAAATAAAATTATAATTGTTTATTTTAATGTAAATCACCTATGCGTGAAAATCCGCAACCACCACCCAGCGTATCTGGGTAGTTCAGTTTATAAGAATAAAGTTCCTAATTATTATAGATAAAGTGACTCGAAAATAATATTATATTAAACGACTATCCCATAATAACAAACATATCTATAAATAGTGAAGATAGTTTGCGGATGGAGGATTTTTTTTACAAATTATCGAACTGAATTAAAGTAAATTATTTTAAATATAAATCTTAGAACATTGAAGTCATGTATGGTTCTCCGTACCGATTTTGTCTAGTAAACTAGCAATTGTAAGGCAGGTAATGCTATAATTGATTTCGCAGGTAATTTCAAACTATTGAATTCGTTATTTAGTCAAGTTTAAAACGTTAATGTCTAAGTCATAAACAATTTAGTCCTAATTTGTAATTTTATGTACGTTTCCGCAGATATCTACAGCACTACATCCAACTGTTCTCACAAATAATGTATATGACTGATAATAATAGGTAACGTTTTTTGCAAGCATAGCTTACAGACTCTTAAAGGTCGTCCAATATTTGCAGCAGGTGCTGAGAGATATTGTTTTTGTCAAATTGTTAAAGATACCGAAGTTTGTATTTTGAATAAAATTTCTCATAACTTTGTGCCCGCATGCATATCTAAAGTAAGTTACTTATCTCTAAGTTATTTTGCCTTTGTAACTCCAACATGTCTTTAAAGTCTTTATAACTGAAGTTTTATCAATTTCTGTAATTCGAAGTAATGTGCGGCCCTCTACAACTTGAAGTTCCGTTACAAAGTCTTTTCTTCATAACTCGAAATTTAGCTGCATAAACCTCTACAGGTAGAATATAGCATGTTTACTCTTGTTAAAACATGCAAGCCTCACCAACTCTGTACAGTTTTTGGTTTGAAATGGTTGTTACTAATAAATCATACACAAATAAAATTTAAATTTAAAACGCAATTAGCTTTTTTTTAATTAGGCTTAACGACAATTTTTATTATTTATTGTAAGATTTTGTTTTCATAACATCAAACTATATTTTTATTATATTCTACCAACTTTATATTCTTTATCGCAGATTTAAAATCGGTATGGAAAACCAGTTCTATGATTTATATTTATAATCATTTACTTGAATTTGGTTCGATATAATTTCTTAAAAAATATTCCCCACCCTCAAACTATTTACACTATTTATAGATATTTTTGTTATTATGGGGTAGTCGTTTAGTCGTTTAATATGTTATTTCCGAGTCACTTTATCTATAAAAGTGAGGTACTTTATTCTTATAAAGGAACTGAACTACGCTGATAGTCACCCCTCCTCCTCAACCGCTCCGCCCATTAATGATATTTACACTTTCATAGAGTAACAATTTTATCACATGTAATTTCTAAGTAAATACTCTTACTTTACTTGATATCAGGAAAGTAATTTTCAAAAAATCAACCCTCCCCCTTCAACTACCGTCTCCATTTATAGATATCTCATTCACTATTTTACAGTGGATTAATATGACTTTATTTTCGGGGCACTTATTTATCAAAATTAAGTACTTTACTCTTGATAAAACACAAAACAATTCAGGTAAACTACCCCTTCCCGTTAACCGAACAACCCCATTTTTGATATTTGCACTTTTATTGAATAATAGTTTAATTATATGTAATTTTTAAGGCATCTTGTTCTTCAAAATGAAATACTTTATTCGACATCAAAAAGGTAGTTTTCAAAATAGTACCCCCTCCCCTTTCAAATACCCATTTTATTTATAAATATTTCATCTACCTTTTTAAAGTGGATTATTATGACCTTCTTTTACAGATACTTTATTTATCAAAATTAAGTACTTTACTCTTGTTAAAACGTAAAACGTTGCAGTAAACTACCCCTCCTTCTTAACCGATCTTCACTAAAATCAACAGGCCTTGAGTCCTCTACAATTCGGAAATATGCAAAAAATTATTTGATTCTGTTTGAATTTGCGGCAGCTGTCGTTCGCCATAGAAATAATTCTGCATACAGATACACACAGACACTTTTCGGAAAATGACTTTTCTTCATGTTTTGAGGGTAGTACAATCAGAATCATCCCTTATCTCGAACACGAATTTTTTCGCGATCATCATATATATTTACATTCCCTTACGGAACATGGAAGTAAAAAACAGAATATTTGTAACTGGTGTTCTTTTTATTTTATTATACAATTCCATATCCATGTTACACAACAATGATATCCATTTGTGTTTAACAAGAGCACATATTGTTCAATGCCGTACTTATAAGTAGGCTACATGGCAGTTATTTGTACGCTGAGCGACAGTATACAGTATACACAAAAAACATCAATAACTGGAATTGCAGTAATTCTGCTCTTAATAACTCGAACCGCAATATCACGAAATATTCAATAAATTTGAATTTTGTCCATTTCCCTGAGATTCTAGTTATCGATTTCCACTGTACATATAATGTGAAGGTAAACATTTACCGAATATCATAAGTATATCGTATTATCAGAAGAAAAATAATAATGTATATGTCCCAGGGATTATGTAATAGTAATACAAATAATAATGTAGCCTATATCGTAATAGGAATCATTCCTCCTTAACGCGCTCGAGTGCCCCCCCCACACAATAAATATCCATTATAGGCTATATGTAAACATATTGTTACAACACAAAAAAGCCACACCAATACCAGGAAAAAACTATGAATCAACTATATTAAATATTTAAACTAATGAAAATAAAATGACTATGACGCGACAAACGACTATGACCCAACCCAAGTGATTGACCAAACAAAATGAAATCAAATGAGAAGGTGAATGAAAAGGAAATAAACAAAATATAAATGAAATCAAATGAGAAGATATAGAAAGACACAAACAAATCATAAAGGAAAGGAAATGAGAAATAATAAACGTAAATGATAATTATGAAAATCAAATACAGTAAAAACAAATTAAAATACACTAACCAAAGAAATAGAGATTAACTGTTATAAATAGCTCTACAATGATATGAAACTTGTTAACAGTATAACTAACCATTGTGAAGTGAGAGATAGATAGATAGTAAACATGATTAAGTGAGAAAGAGAATTTAATGTTAGGGAATACCCACTAGTAACACTTAAATACCATAAAAAAGTGCAAAGTGCCAGTGTAAACCCACAAAATAAATAGAAACCCTATTGATAGGTATAGACACCTAAAAACCAGTGATAAACACTAAAGTTTAATGGTGAAAAGTGCTAGTAGATAAGAATATTGTTGGTATTAGGATTAAGAGTAATTGTAGATTAGGAATACAATGGTATTCAGGAAAAAATTCCATGAAGAGTCAAAGGATTAGTGTTACCATGGTTAGATAGTAAAGTTTAGAAAGGAAAAAATGTGGTAAAGAATATAAATGAAAAATCAGTAAACACCCTATGTTCAAAGGGATAATTAGTTAGATAAAGTAAATGGTGTGATAATGTTAGTCACCAAAAAATAAATAAGAATAAACAAAATATAAACAAGAGTAGCATAATAACTGTTAAAAGATTTGTTCAATTAAGTTTATGAGAAGGAATATGGCTGAAGGAAGTATACAGACCATAAGCCTACATATTGTGTTATATTTTATAGATAATAGTAAATAATAGACAAATTATAAACAATGGCAATATAGATAAGAAAAAAGATAAATTCATACAAACCTAATAATACTGGACAAGCCAGTTAGAAAATAATAGACAAACCATGATAAGTAAAATAATGGAAACATACAATTATTATAAAACAGACCCAAATCAATTCAAAAAGTAACCAAATCATTTATGACACAAAACAATACATGTATAAAGGTAAAATAATATTTAGTTTGTATAAAATAAGAAATTATAGCCAATTACTACCTAGGCCTATGAAATGCCTAACTGTATAAAACCAAAAACAACAAATTGTAAGAAATTAACTATTATATTAGCAAATCCAAGGCAAGTAACTAATTAATGATAATTAGTGGATCATATTAAGATGTAAAAGTTAAATTAAGGACATAAAATAAGAAAGAAATGTAATTACATAATATTAACATAATTGTCAAAACATTAATACACAAGCAAACCCAGCTTTGAGGGATGTCAAAATGATCTTTGAAAGAAAATACGAACAGTTGTGATAATATCTCATACATAGATAAGAAGACCGAAGAATAAAAGCAATCAGAAGATATTTAGTCATTTTGAATAAAAATTCAAAAATCATAACAATGGGCTTAAGATGAGTATAGCCAATGAGAGTCAGCCAGTTACCATAACAACGGAACGTTATTTATTATTATTCCGTTAGAAACAGTTAGTCCATTATTGAAGCTCAGGACGAGTAGACGCCAAGCCGTGAATGACTCAAATTTTAATTTGAAACAGTGGAAGGTGGCCAAATTTACTAAAATGAAGAACCAAACAATCTGATGAGGAACTAATACATTCAACCGAGGCCACAGACCAGATTAATAAATTCCAAATTAATAAATTTCGATCAACTTATACGAAAAAGACGCAAGGCGTAATTAAATCCCAAAATGATGGAAGATTGATGACCAAAGGATGACCCAACCTATTTCAACTGAATAACGCTTCACCATAATTCAACCGTTTGGATAAGTATTGCTGAATTACCCGAATTTAAGGAATAACTTCGTTTTTAACTTTTCCTCACAACACTTTTAACTCTCACTATAAACTGTTGATCGAATTTCTTTCAAGGATTAACTAAAATAAAACACTAAACTTATATGAAACTAGAAAATAACCTGTATAAAAATTACGAACTTTTGACATACACTTTTTAACACTTCAGGAACAAATTGTAATTACACCTTATAGTATATAAGTACCAATAATGTAAGGTAGTGTACTTTATTGTAATCAAATTGATATTTTTTTGTAAGCCACTAGAATCCAGATTCATGAACGAAACTAAGAATAAACATTCAGTAGACGCCATGTCTAAATAAATCGTTCACAATCGACTTCGCCAAACCTTGAGATATAATTGTCTTTTACTGCCGGAGCAAATTTGTTTAATAACAAAATATAATTTTGTATAATACTGAATAACTACTAATCACAATTCAATAAACTAGTACAGAGTTGTAACCACTGTTATTTATTTCATAGGAAAGTGCGTTATATGATTTGTGTATTTTAGCGACTAGCGAAAGTGACGGTAAGCGCTCACGTCGGAAACTCGGCGAACTAACAGCGAGATTAAGAAATATGCACGTGGCGGTAGTAATTTGAATTCACCATAGAACGAACGCTCGATAGTCCTATCTTTTTAATTGTTTTCAGATTAAACAATTTGGCGCCACCCTGGAAATACAACCACATATTCAAGAACAGGTAGGCCCTAAGGTTTCCACTCGCGTGTACTGGTAATTAGTGAGATCGCTACGGACATCGTCAGCGTAAACTTAAAGTAACGACTACAACGTGTGAGGCGAACACACGAAATACACATCTACAGAGCACATACAGATCTACTCGTTACAATATTAGTCACTTCTGTATACAAGTCCTGATGATGATAATAAATTTTATCATGATGTTGACAGACAAAATTGGTTTAGATTAATTGTTGAACTAACTACCTTTGTTTCACAAAATCTTTCACCATTTATAAATTCACGGTTAATACTAAACTAAGCAAAAGTTTTTTGTCAAGTAACTTAAAGGCTATTAATTTACTAATTTTTTACTATGCTTGGGCACGTAAGCTGTGCGATAACAGCAAGTCTGGCTGCATTAGTCATCATCTTCTGCAAAGATTAAACCAAAAAATGTGTTGTTCCGGTCCCAAACAGATAGACTAGAGCTGGTCACTCCAGCTCTTCTTCGGTTGGTTTGTATCCCAGTATCAACCAAACATATCCCCTACAGTTATTACAGTCATTCCGTTTACCTTTCTTAAAAATAGGCACTACACTAGCAGTTAGCCAATCTTGCGAGACCTGTTGTCTTTTCCAACACATAGTATAGAAATGTAATAATCAAAGCTTAAGGAAGATACCCCCATCCATAAACAATTCTACGTTCAAAACATCCTGTCCTGTTGTTTTATGATATTTAGTTCTTCCTCTTCTGCAAGGCTTCTTCAAGCTCCTCCATTGTTATTAAGTCTCCCTCATAGGTAACATAGTTTTTGCTTTCTATATTAATAGGGTCTGCTTTTACATCATCATTATACCAGAGAGCTTTATAATGACCTATCAATTTATGTTCGGGAATTATATTTAAGTTTGCTGTATCATTTTCATTTTTTTATGCATCATCATCATCATCATCTTTACAACACGGCGTAGGCAAGGTGCTGCCTGTTCCGCCTTTAAAGATCCTCCAGCCATCTCTTCCTGGGTCTACCCACCCACCTGTGTCCTATAGGTTTGTACTTCCAGACTTGGTTGGCCAGTCTGGAATCTGACATTCTTTCTAAGTGTTCTTTCCACCGTTGTTTGTACTCTGTTAGCTCTTCGTTCAAGTTATAAACTTTTAACTCTTCTCTTGTGGCCTCATTCTTTATATGGTCAAGTTTAGAACACCTTTTAACTTCTTTTAAGAACGCCATTTCCGAGGACTGTATTTTAATGTATTGTTTCTTGGTTGTTGTCAATAATTCCTACCCATAGGACTGCCAGGGACTGTCATAGAAATACAGGGACTGCCATAAATTTGCAGAACTTACATTTTGTATCCCGACGTACCTTGTTTATAAAAATATGGCTGATTTTCCCACAGATCGTCTGGTACTTACCTAACTTAACAGAGAAGAACAAGGATACGTAAAGAAGAAGAATGAAATGTTTTATTAAATATTTATTAAGGAATTCCGAACATATAAATGTTTGATTTCCATTAAAAATTCAATACGGTTGTATGGTTGGATGATCAGAACCCCTCTTTCCTTTTTATGTTGTATATAAAATTTTTTTTTGTATTTATATTTTTTGTTTGAAAGAGAAGCCACAAGTTATTTAAAACTAGGGCCGAGCCTAGAGAAGCCAAAATGCGCTGGGTCCAGTATGACGGGACTTGCAATGAAACTCGGCTGTATATAACAATAACAACTTTTATTGTACTCCATAATTCGTTACATGTAAATCACAAAATTATCACATAATTGTCACATAATATCAGGAATAACCCACAAAATACATAATAAATAAATAAGTCCCATATCCTTAATAGTGTCAAAAGACAAGGTCTGTATATCAGTAATTATCATATATATATGTATATCAGACAACATTCAGTAATTAGGCTATATAATTTTCCCCCTTTTTGTGACTAACACTTAACATTGACAACACGTACAGAAACATAAAGACACATACACTCATAATTACAGACACATATTATAAACACCTAATACCCTTGGAATACGCATGCTCAACAGGCAGTGTTTCTACCAAGCCCTAAAACCGGCAATCATAAATGTTCGCCCTTCAGTCACCGTCATTCATCAATTTCCATTAATTTAAATAAATAAGAAAAAACCCCCGAAAGGATGATATTCACTCATAAACCATAAGAGAGACCGGACCGCCCATATGTGTAGATAGCATCAGATAATTGGCCCACCATGAGCATATGAAATTCTTTAAGTTTCTTAGACATCACATAAATGAGAAAAATCCTCATCACCTGATTTTAAGCAATTGGTATGAGTTTATAAAACGTTAATTTTTGTTTTACAAATCCAGATGGATACATGAATTAGTATATGCTTTTACAAGGTCAAAAAAATTAATCAGTATATGCTTTTACAACATCAAAAAATTAATTAGTATATGCCCACAAAAATAAGAAAAAGCCACAATGAAATTAAAATATAAACCCCGTTCTGAACCAGCCGGAACAGAACCCCTAACATGTGACATAAATTTTGTAGTAAGCATAGTCATAACTATAGGCTATATATGAAAATATTTAAGTGTAAAAAAAAAATGTCTAACACGCTCCCCCAGTGCAGCACACAATTACAAACATAGTACTTAGTTCTAGGAAGTTAAATTATTAAAGTCACATAATGTTCAGAATGAATGTTCAGCTGACACACCCTATAGCAGACTGTCTGGCCACGTGGGCACATGGTTTCAAAAGAAAATTAAACTGTGAATCAGGAGCACGGCAGGCCCGGCCAACAAAAAAATAAAAGAGTTCATATCACCTTAATTATGATGAGCATGTGATACATCTTGAGTTGGTTCACCTGACTCCCTCCTCCGAACAGGTGTGTTTATGATGGTTCATGGCTGATGAAGATGGAGTTATATCAGCAAGACCAGCATCTCCGGCTTTATGCGAGAACCCTGGTAATTCATAAAAATTAGAAATGCTGTTCATAAAAAAATGTCCACCCAAGTTCCCAGGTAAATAACCTCAGAACGGGCCTTCAACCAACTCAAGATAAATGCACAAAGTTTCGGTTATTATTTCTTTGCAAATTGCTTAAAGAGTAATAAAGTCTACCATGGGATGATTAATTCAAAAATAAAAAGATATTATTAAAAGGCGTAGAGTAAAAGTCACTAGCACGCTCTTAACACGCGCCGACAGAATCCAACAGGTTAGACTGCCACGTGGTGGCACAATGATTGCAATTTGCCAAAAAATGATCACATTCAAGGCACTCACAGTTGCACACAACTAAAATATTAATAGTGTTTCCTCTAAGGGTGGTCTCACAAGTTATTTTTACTGCCATAGTTAATTAAAGAGAACACGCGAGCAATCTGGCGCATGTACGTGCACAATCCACTTCATGCCTACGCACTGACTTTAGCTTATAATTTATATAACATTCTATGAAACGATTACAGTGACTCTTACAATACCATAATCATAAAAAGGAATATGAGCTGTACATACTGAACATTAAATAATCTTTTAATATACAAACTGCCGGGTCGCACCAAACCATTCGTCTTTCTCATACGGCTGCACAAATTTCGTTAATTAAATTTAATTATTTTTGACTCACACAATAAGATGCTATGATATCACTTACCGGGAAGTCTCGTAAATTCAGCCTGCCATTAGAGTAGAAGAAATAACTGCGTAGTACAATCTGTTCGGATCAGGAGTCTGCTGTTTCCTTGAGTGCTGGTCGGTGACTGAATTAGGCAACTACAATCTAACAAACAGCCAAACCTCCCCACAGAGTGCGCGCGCAGTTTTAACGGAGCCGTACAAATCTCGTCGCTTTAACTGACCCTTGCGTTCGCGTTATTTTAAAATTAATTTTCTAAAACCTTCGACAGCCGGGTTAGGCAAACACCGGCACACCCCCACCCCGAAAGGGCAATCCGGTTGCCCCACACTTAAACTCGGGAGAGTACCCTGCAGTGTACCCCCTTCCCTAAACAAGCTCGTGGACTTCGTGATTATGGCGGCCCAGCAGCACTTGCTCTCAGGAGAAACAGAGCATATCACACAACTGCGTCCATTCCCCATGCGACCCTCTCCGCCACACCAACCCCACGGGACCGCCCCAACACGTCACCCTCTCCGGTGACCATCACCTACTCCCACCGGTCCCACTCACATACTCGTCCTAAGACTAAACAAGGTATCTCCCACCTCGGTATGTGAGTGACCGCACTACTTCTCGTCCATCTCTTGGACCGACCAGCCACATGCACCCACAAGGCATCTCCATCCTTGCCATATGGCTGGCCCACATCCCTACACAAGGGCGGACGGCCCCGCTTAGCCAGACAGAGAGGACCGCACCAAGGGCACGCGAACATCCATCCTAATTCTTACTCTACAAAAACACCATGACTAGCAAGGGGGTTTTACTTCTCCACCGACGTCGATCCACAACAAGTACAATTCTCTTTCTCAACAAAAACACCCAGGAAACAACCGGAGAATGCGGCATGGCTCGACCTCTACACTAACCCACAATCAAGAATTACAACCATTAATCAGAAACAACAGCACGGTATCACTCTCCATCTTATTTCTAAAACAGGGGAAACTAACAATCTCGAGGACCGCAATCTAAACTCTTCACTTCCGGCAAGTCTCCCTAACTCCTTATTGTTTTTTTTTTTTTTTTTAGTAATGGGAGGGGTAGGAAAATCGGGAAGATGAAACGGGGCAAGGATCATTGAAAGGTCAATAGCTAGGAGTAAGGGTAAGGACATGGCTCCCTCCGGAAAGAAGGATGAAGGGAGGAAACCAAGGCTCGCGTGGGCAGGGGCGCAACCCTGAAATAGATGAACACCACTGGGACTGTGGAGAACATCTACCCGCTACCCGTTAACCTCTTCTTCTTACCTTTCTATGACGGACTTTGGGTATTCGTTGCTTTCGCACACCACTCTCAGAGAAATTATTTCGTGTTGAGCTGTACGGATTTGTTTCTTCTGAATCAGAATCAAGGCAACTTACTTCACTCCTTTGACTCCGCTTTGGATTATGCTCATCATCTAACTCCTCTACTTGTCTTTCTTCCAATCCTTCCTTCTCTTCCTGCTCTTCTACAATTTCTTCCTTTTCATCCCCATAATCCAAATCAACCTCCTGACGCTGCATCTCCTCACCATCTTCCAGTTGCTCCTCTGATCCATCTTCAACCACATCTTCCCTCAGCTCCTCACCAATTTCTTCATCACACTCATCGCCGGCTCCTTCACGAACTTCTTGACTAACCTCTTCTCCGATCTCGTTTTCCCCAACACATTCATCATCGACATCATCGCCATCACGTCCACTACCACCATCAGAACACTGCACATCTTCATCCTCTAGTTGCTCACCTGGTCCGCCTGAAACTTCTTTCCGTTCCTCGGAATCCTCAACACTACTTACAGAAGGCGTCTGCACATCTTCGCACACTACATCATTATCACTCACCCACTCCACGACGCTGCCACCAAATTTCTCCTCAACTTCGACCTCCTCTACTTCTACCACACTTGCGGCATGAACATCCCCTTGTCCATCCACAACCCCAGAAACACTTGCAGCCCGGACATCCCTGTGTCCATCTGCAACTTCAGACTCTACAGTCTCCCTAACACCTACAACTATACCTTCCTGTGCAGCATCCGCAGACCGCTCTTCTGACTCTTCTGTCGATTCCACGCCTTGACCACTCTCAGCAACTACAACGTCCTCAACATTTTCCACCCTGGAATCCAGCTGTCCAGGCTCATGTGCAATGACTAAATTAATTTCTACTGGCGATGGTAAAGCTACACTCTCAAGTGACTTCTCGCATCCCGGCGTAGGCAATGATGATGTTACCGGATCTGGATCCCTCACGAACCGAGATGGAAATACCGGAACAAATTCTGCGGCCTCTGGATTCAACCATGACGTCCTCTTTGAGTCCGGTAATTCAATGTCCACAGACGTTTTCTTGTCTTGCTGTATCGATCCACAGAAGCTATTCCGCTTTTCTTCTTCTGCTTCACCTTCTTCATCTACTACTCTCTTAGGCACTTGTACTTCCTCTGGAACCTTCAAAGTTTCCTTTTTCTCCGAATAGGAATAACGCCTTGGTACAGGCTCCCTACTTGCCGATGGTTGTTCCCTAACATAATTTCTTCTTCCCCTGTTAATTTCATATTTCTTGGTTTTCTGTGCTGTAGCTGCTGTTACCGTCTTCACACTTGCCACCCCCTTGTAGCCTCCATTACTTCCGGAATATTCCGTTTTTCTGACTATCTCTTGGGTTCTCCTCCAACCACCATGTTTGTCCTTTTTGGCTCTTCCTGATGAACCACTGGAGTATTGGACATCTGTAGCATCTCTTCCCCGGGACTCGTCAACCTCCTGAACCGTTCTTGAAACTACACACAGCCGTTCAAGGTCCGCAAAACAACGTGGACGGTCCGCGAATACCAAACGAGATCTCTCTTGGGGAGTCAGTCCTTCCAGAATCGCTTGTATCACTTCTGTCTCGGGCAACCCCAACCTTAACACCCGGGCAGCTTTCCGTATATCGTGCACGAAGTCCAACCTAACGCCTCTCCGTTGGCCTGTAGGCGATAGAATCTTTCAAGCTTAAGCTGGGCACGTCGTCGAATGGGTAGGAAGAAGTTCAACACCTCCCCATGGAAAGCATCCACACTGTCACCCCGACGCAGAGTGTTGGTGACCAACCCTGCCAATGAACCCCGGCAATACGGGTATATAAGGGACAAGACCTCCCCATCGGATACCCCCGGGAAATCTTCCAACTGCAGAACAAGATCTAAGAAAACTAGCAACTGCTCCTCATCTACTCCATCTAACACTGAAAGTTTCTGGAGAACTCCTGAAAGAGGGTGGGGCAATTTCTGATAGCATACCGCCGCCAGAATTGCACAATTCAAAACAAACAATCATAAAACCAATCCCCACTAAACACCTAACACAAACATAACCTACAAAAACATATTCACAAGAATCAGAAAAAACCCAAGTACTGTCCTTCCTTTGAGCGACCCCCGGGTTCTCTAGCGCTGCGGAGACCTGGCCTACTTCGGAACCATCTGCTCACACCACAGAAGGAGACAAGTAACAACCAACAATACTGAACACACATAACATCAAACATCAATTCGACACACACGTCTCACCAACACATAATTCACAGAAACCAACTAGCAATCAGAATTCATAATTCGGGAACTAGTAATCAAACGTGAACAGGAATTATGTCGGTGACGGTACCGACTTCCGATCGGGCCATACCGCATCCCGCTAATGTCACACGCTTAACTCCGACCCTGAATCCGCAACATTCTATCACCCAGGCCACTCCGCTATCATTCTTGAGACTCCCCGGCAGTTCAAGCTATCACATTTTCCGAACACAAATACCCGCCCCAGTGGTGCGACCAGACTCACAAGTTATGTGACCTAAACTAGCCTACACGGGCATATACCTAAAAAAAAAACAATGTCATAACAATAGCATAGTATTTCCGAGTTTGCAAGCCCCGTCACACCCAAGGACCCAAGGGTTCAACCCTAGAATGAACCACGCTCTCTGCTACCATTTGTAACCCCTCTTTCCTTTTTATGTTGTATATACAATTTTTTTTTTGTATTTTATTTTTTTTTTGTATTTATATTTTTTTTTTGAAAGAGAAGCCACAAGTTATTTAAAACTAGGGCCGAGCCTAGAGAAGCCAAAATGCGCTGGGTCCAGTATGACGGGACTTGCAATGAAACTCGGCTGTATATAACAATAACAACTTTTATTGTACCCCATAATTCGTTACATGTAAATCACAAAATTATCACATAATTGTCACATAATATCAGGAATAACCCACAAAATACATAATAAATAAATAAGTCCCATATCCTTAATAGTGTCAAAAGACAAGGTCTGTATATCAGTAATTATCATATATATATGTATATCAGACAACATTCAGTAATTAGGCTATATAATTTTCCCCCTTTTTGTGACTAACACTTAACATTGACAACACGTACAGAAACATAAAGACACATACACTCATAATTACAGACACATATTATAAACACCTAATACCCTTGGAATACGCATGCTCAACAGGCAGTGTTTCTACCAAGCCCTAAAACCGGCAATCATAAATGTTCGCCCTTCAGTCACCGTCATTCATCAATTTCCATTAATTTAAATAAATAAGAAAAAACCCCCGAAAGGATGATATTCACTCATAAACCATAAGAGAGACCGGACCGCCCATATGTATAGATAGCATCAGATAATTGGCCCACCATGAGCATATGAAATTCTTTAAGTTTCTTAGACATCACATAAATGAGAAAAATCCTCATCACCTGATTTTAAGCAATTGGTATGAGTTTATAAAACGTTAATTTTTGTTTTACAAATCCAGATGGATACATGAATTAGTATATGCTTTTACAAGGTCAAAAAAATTAATCAGTATATGCTTTTACAAGATCAAAAAATTAATCAGTATATGCCCAGAAAAATATGAAAGTTCTTTTCTGCTAAAGCCCGATGGCTGTATATAAATGAGTGTATAATAACTGACTGTTGTATCCTAGCAGATGTGGGAGCGCGCCAGCCTGTACTTAACCATGTGTGACAGGAATCAAACCTGCCTTAAACTGCATGAACATGTGCCTGGCAAAAACTATGTCCCCTTTTATTCCCCGAAAACAGCCAGAAAAAGAAAACGAAACCCCCCCCAGCCATTACATGTTAAGCCACAATGAAATTAAAATATAAACCCCGTTCTGAACCAGCCGGAACAGAACCCCTAACATGTGACATAAATTTTGTAGTAAGCATAGTCATAACTATAGGCTATATGAAAATATTTAAGTGTAAAAAAAAAGTCTAGCACGCTCCCCCAGTGCAGCACACAATTACAAACATAGTACTTAGTTCTAGGAAGTTAAATTATTAAAGTCACATAATGTTCAGAATGAATGTTCAGCTGACACACCCTATAGCAGACTGTCTGGCCACGTGGGCACATGGTTTCAAAAGAAAATTAAACTGTGAATCAGGAGCACGGCAGGCCCGGCCAACAAAACAATAAAAGAGTTCATATCACCTTAATTATGATGAGCATGTGATACATCTTGAGTTGGTTCACCAGACTCCCTCCTCCGAACAGGTGTGTGTATGATGGTTCATGGCTGATGAAGATGGAGTTATATCAGCAAGACCAGCATCTCCGGCTTTATGCGAGAACCCCGGTAATTCATAAAAATTAGAAATGCTGTTCATCAAGTTCCCAGGTAAATAACCTCAGAACGGGCCTTCAACCAACTCAAGATAAATGCACAAAGTTTCGGTTATTATTTCTTTGCAAATTGCTTAAAGAGTAATAAAGTCTACCATGGGATGATTAATTCAAAAATAAAAAGATATTATTAAAAGGCGTAGAGTAAAAGTCACTAGCACGCTCTTAACACGCGCCGACAGAATCCAACAGGTTAGACTGCCACGTGGTGGCACAATGATTGCAATTTGCCAAAAAATGATCACATTCAAGGCACTCACAGTTGCACACAACTAAAATATTAATAGTGTTTCCTCTAAGGGTGGTCTCACAAGTTATTTTTACTGCCATAGTTAATTAAAGAGAACACGCGAGCAATCTGGTGCATGTACGTGCACAATCCACTTCATGCCTACGCACTGACTTTAGCTTATAATTTATATAACATTCTATGAAACGATTACAGTGACTCTTACAATACCATAATCATAAAAAGGAATATGAGCTGTACATACTGAACATTAAATAATCTTTTAATATACAAACTGCCGGGTCGCACCAAACCATTCGTCTTTCTCATACGGCTGCACAAATTTCGTTAATTAAATTTAATTATTTTTGACTCACACAATAAGATGCTATGATCACTTACCGGGAAGTCTCATAAATTCAGCCTGCCATTAGAGTAGAAGAAATAACTGCGTAGTACAATCTGTTCGGATCAGGAGTCTGCTGTTTCCTTGAGTGCCGGTCGGTGACTGAATTAGGCAACTACAATCTAACAAACAGCCAAACCTCCCCACAGAGTGCGCGCGCAGTTTTAACGGAGCCGTACAAATCTCGTCGCTTTAACTGACCCTTGCGTTCGCGTTATTTTAAAATTAATTTTCTAAAACCTTCGACAGCCGGGTTAGGCAAACACCGGCACACTGTTGAAACGATTTCGGTGAAATAAACGCAACATGATTCAGCTTTTCGTTGAAACGTTGTCCTGAGACAAATTAATCGGATAAATTGGAAAATATGGACCAAGAATTTAAAATTTTTAAGTACGCGTCATACAATCAAACCTCTAAAAATGACGTTTTAAAAATATTATGGGTACAGTACATTTTAGCGAATAAAACGAACATTTTTTACGTCTGTTTCACAAAACTGACTCAGGTAATTCGGAATATGTACGAGTTGGACAAATATCCACTGTTGCGTGCTGGAAGCTCTTGAAGTCTTCTCGAGTTATTCCAGGAGACGCTGAATGAGGAGGGCTGGTTTTGAATTAAATAGAAGTGGACTGTATAAATTTGTATAATAATCATTTATTGAGAATAGCTGAAATTGAATACTGTTGCGGACACGCGCAGAAGTTTACGCGACATAACGTCCGTATATGTTTAATAATAGAAGTCAAAAGACATGATAAATGAAGCGAGTTTGCTATGTATAATTAGTGCATGCTGCACTGGATAATAATAATTAAAAAACTGAAAGCCAGTAGCCGCGGCCGTTACTAATACGAGTGAACAACTCGGAGTCTTGGTTAGAACTAACGAAAATTTTGCTACCGGCCGCACAGCAGTACCTGCTGTCGGCGGCAGATAAGAAAAACGTGACGTCATCTGTGCGTGTCGCAGTGCAGTAGTTACATTACAAGGTTAACAGTTCAAAGTCTGAACATCCACAGACCAATAAACATCATCCTTCTTCCGAATGCTCAATTGGGTTGTCCTTTTTCTTCTACTGGCGTTACAAGCCTGGCAGAGGTTAGTGATCCCCACGAGCCGCAGTTATTTTGCACTGGTCCAAATACTTTTCTCAGTCTTTCGAACATTCTTAAATACCGGTAATTATTTTGTATTATTACCCAGGTTTCACGTACTTATGTTACAACTGGTTTAATTATGTTTCATTTTAATAATGAGTTCACTGCTTTTGGCTTCATTAATTTTGAGTAGGCGTAGTAACATCGCTTGCCACTAAGGACTCTCGCCTGAATACCGTTGCTTGTGGTGTTAGTGTAGTTTATTTGTGAGCTTAGGTAGGAAAATTCACTTGCGTGTTCCGATTCACGATTTTCTCAATGTAGAGGTTGTCTGTTAAATGATGTTCTTGTTATTTCCATCTATTTGGTTTTATTATCTTTTATTTTTAGTTCTCTCACCGTATTCTCGCTATTTATATTAACTACACCTTGTATCAAAGTGTGTTTGTTTCTACTTATAACGGGTACATCATCAGCGTAGGCAAGAATTTGTTTTGTTTTTATTCATATATCCTTTGTAAGTGTTCTTTCCACCGTTCTTTATAAAGTTGAACGCTTTCGTTCAAGTTAAAAACTTGTAATTCTTCCCTCGTGGCCTCATCTTTGTACGGTCAAGTTTAGAACACTTTTAACTCCATCTTAAGAGCGCCATTTCTGAGTCCTGTATTTTACTTTTTTGTTTCTTGGTTGTTGTCTATAATTAACACCTATAGGACAGTACAGGCACCCCCATTAATTTGGAAAACCTTATTTTCGTATCTGGACGTACCTCGTTTCTAAAAATACGGTTGACTGTCCCGCAGATCGTCTGGAACTTACCTAACTTAACGTCAAAATCATAATTCTTATCATGGGCTATATCATTTTCTAATTAGTTGAAATGGTTGACCTGTTCAGAATTTGATCTTTAATTATTATTTTTGTAGTTAATGGTTCCTACCCCGATATGCAATTACCTTTGTTTTTGCAGTGGGGATTTCCATAATATACTGTTTTAAAATCTGATGAAACTAAAAACAGATTTTTTAAAGCAAATTGTGTATTTTGAATTACAAGCAAGTCATCAGCAAAGAACAGCACATTAAAATATCGGTCTAGTGATATCTTAATAACAAACTGTTGCACACCACTATAGAAAAATTATTCCGATTAGCGCTTTCAAGCTTCACAGCTCATCGTCAGATCGGAAATGAACAACAGACATGAAAACAAACCCTTCATCCCCATCCTGTTCACACACAACAAGCTATAATTCAAATGTTCCTTCCCAACCTCTGAGCCCTGTCACCCCCATCTGGACAGTTACATATTTTTCTAGCACATTCCTTGTGTTTAAGTGTTGTGTGTGTGTGTGTGTGTGCGCGCGCGCATTCCTTTTAAACCTAACCGTCTTTCTCATTCACACTTGTGGACCAGTCACAAACCCTTATTTTAAAACCATCCAATTAGACCTATGCAACTTAATTCTTAATCTTATCTATCTGTCCTCTATCATTTACTTCTTAATTATGTTATAAAATATTTCTTCATTATCAAATTTAATTTTAGTATTAATTAAATTGTCTAACCCTTTTTCTCTTTCTTTCAATATTTCTAACTCCTCCCTAAGCTTCCTTTCAACTGTGTTATTTACTACTTTTACAATTTCGTAGTCTTCCAAAGGATTAACAAACTTATGGTTGTCTTCTATGAAATGTCTTGCATATAACGAATTCGTTATTCTATTACCTTCTCCACGTTTGTGGTCAGACAACCTGCATACGAATTTTCGTCCTGTCTCACCTAGGTACACTTTGTTGCAGTCTTTACATTTTAATTTGTAAATTCCGCTTTTCTGTAATACTGGGATTTTTTCTATATATTTATGCCTTATCTTATCGAATACCGTTTGACATTTTTTAATAGCTATATCTACTCCGTATTTATTAAAACATTTTATAATTTTCTTGTATGTGATCCTATGTATGTCAATGGCACTGCATAATTCTTTTGTTCTGGTTCTATTTTAGCTTTTTGTATGTTAACACTTTCCATAACTTTATCCACTATGTTGGTGTTATAGTTATTATTCCTTACAATTCCCTTTATAGTTTTTAACTCCATATCTTTTGATTCGGTCTCTTTTAGATACTTCTGAGCTCTATAACAAAATGAATTGATTGCCGCCATTTTATATCTATAAGGGTGATAAGACTCTCTTGGTATAATTATATCAGAATACGATTCTTTCCTGAATATCCCAAACTGTAGTGTGTCATTATCTTTAATTTCTATGTTTAAATCTAAGTAATTTATTTTCTTATCTCCAATCTCTTCTTTAAATTGTAAGTTTTTATCCTTATTATTTACCTCATTTATAAACTTATGCACTTCTTCTATGCTTCCTTCCCAAATTACTAATACATCGTCAACGTATCTAGTCCATAATTTTAAATTGTCTTTATACTTAGTGGAACTTATTAATTGCTTTTCAAAATCATTCATGTATATTTCTGCAAGAATAGGGGATAATGAAGATCTCATAGGTAATCCTTTTTTCTGTATATAAATCTTATTATTAAACCTAAAATAGTTCTGATTTACACATTCTTTAACTACTTTAATCAATTGCTTTTTATACCTGTATTCTCCCATATTATTATCGTTTATTAACTTAATAACTTTATTTACTGTGATATTGGTAAACATGTCCTTAACATCCAGTGATTTCAATTTTGTATTTTCATTAATTGTAATATTTTCTAATTTTTCTATCAATTTTACATTATTCTCTGTGTTGTATTTTGTCCCAAATTCATATTTCTCTTTCAGTACTCTGCTAACTTCCTTTGATAATTTATAAATAGGACCATTAATAAAAGAAACAATCGGTCTAATTGGTTTTCCTTCTTTATGTATCTTAACCTGACTTTTAAAAGGTGGTGCTGTTGGATTACTTTCCAATAAATACTTATTCTTATTTTCTTCTATAAATGTTTTGTGTTTCATCATTTGTTTTATCCTTGACTGGTACTTACTTGTATAATCACACTTTATTTCTTCATATGGTCCTTCACTTATAAATTCTTCCGTTTTCTTTATGTATTCGTCCTTTCTCAGTAGCACCATTGTATTTCCTTTGTCTGCCTTCGTAACTATAATTTCATTCTTTTTTATTTTATTCTTTAGTTTAGCTACAGTTGATTTCATTTTTTGTTTATTTTTGAATTATACAAATTTTTCTTAAATATTTTATCTACTACATTCCCTACTTCCCACCTTATTCTTTTTTTATCATTTTCATTTTCTAGTTTTTGTATTATGCTTTCGCATTCAATAATCGTTTTTTCTTGATTTAATTCTAGTGGCGGCGCGTATTTTAAGCCTTTTGCTAACATTTCTTTTTCTTCTGTATTGAACGTTACCTCTGTAAGGTTTATTACTCTTTTTTCATAGTTATTCTTAGAGAGGTGTTCCTTTTTATTTTCGTTCTTTCTTATTAATTTATTTAACTTATCTGCCATTTTTTATTTTTATTTTCCAATTTCTTTTCTACATACCCCAAACCAAATTTATATAATATTTCTTCTAACTCTACATACGAGTATATTCTTAACAATTCTATATGTCTGTCATATAATTCCCTATTATATTTATTGATTAAGCCGTAAAGTGACCTTATTTCTAGTTTTATCCACAACTTCTCGCTTTGTTCTTTTACTTTTTTTAGCTACCGCGTTCTTATTTTTAATTTTAACTTGCGCGTATTTTGGGACGACATTATTATCCAGACATTGTTTATTGAACCATATTTTACTTAAAACCCTCTTCAATTTAACTTTTAACTTAAGATATTTAAAAACTTTACTTACCTTATTGTTGTCGTTTATTACCTCATTGTTGTTGTCCATTACCTGTCGTCGATTGCACATCTTAACAGAAGTGTAATGAAGAAAGTTGTGTTAATGGTTAAAATCACAAACAGAATTATCACTGTTGCACACCACTATATAAAAATTATTCCGATTAGCACTTAAATTATTCCGTCACACAACACTTAAACACAAGGAATTTGCTAGAAAAATATGTAACTGTCCAGATGGGGGTGACAGGGCTCAGAGGTTGGAAAGGAACATTTGAATTATAGCTTGTTGTGTGTGAGCAGGGTGAGGTGTGGTGGGGTGGGGTGGGGGTAAAGGGTTTGCTTTCATGACTGTTTGTTCATTTCCGATCTGACGATGAGCTGTGAAGATTGAAAGCGCTAATCAGAATTTTTATATAGTGGTGTGCAACAGTGATAATTCTGTTTGTGGTTTTAACCACTAACACAACTTTCTTCATTAAATCTTAATAACAGTGTTCACTAGATGTTTCCATTTCCTCACTAGATCGTCAATACAAATGTTAAGAAGAGATACTAAAGCCTTGTCTAACTTTGTTTGACAGATATTTGTTGAGTTATCATATAATTATTTGTAACAGCTATTCTTGTTCTGTTATATAGGCCCTGTATAGTTATAATAAGTTGTTGTGGGTATCCCCGTTCTGCTAATATTTGCCTCAGCAAAGTTCTATCTGCTCTATCAAAGGCCTTCTCAAAGTCAATGAAAGCCACGTGCGTTTCTTTATTGATACAAATCTGTCCAAACAAGCCTGAAAATACAAACCTATAGAACACAGGTTACATTTTATGACATTTAAGAATCCTACATTTGCTTAGTATGTAGTCATGCATACCACAAGAACGAACAATGTCGAAAGTTATCTCCCTTTATAAGAAGGGAGACAGAAGGGACACCGACAGTTACAGAAGTATTAGTTTCCTAAATTCGTGTTATAAATTATACGCACGTATTATAACAACAATACTACAAAACATAGCAGAAACTCTTTTAGAGGAAAAACAACATGGTTTTAGGATAGGACGCTCTTGCATAGACTGCAAATTTACCATACAACAAGTGATAGAAAAACGACGTGAAAAGAATTTAGAAACACATATTGCCTTTACCGATTTCAGCAAACCTTTTAATAGCGTGGTCAGACCGAAGTTATCGGACATATTTGAAAATAAAGGTATGCCACAACACTTAGTTCAGGCCATGAAGAGTTTATATAGACACAATCGATAATCATAGACGGCGGAGAAGAATCTATCCCGATTAAAACAAACCAAAGCGTAAGACAAGGTTGTTGTATGTCACCATTACTTTTGAACCTTTATCTAGATGATCTCCTCAAAAATGGAAAGAACAAAACCCTGACGGTATTAACAGCCACCGAAATAAAAGCTTGAAAACCATTCTCTTCGCGGACGACCAAGCTATATTCGCCACTTCAGAAGACGATCTCCAGCGAACAATATACATCGTACATTAAATAGTAAAAGTGACGAATTTCACAAGAATGTGTGCAACGATTTGGAGAACGTTGGGAATTAAATGTAGAAAAGAAAACCAAATAAAATTTTATAAAACAAAGGCAATACCTACGCTACTGTATGGTTCTGAAACTTGGGTAATGAAGAAAAAATATGAACAGAAGATACAAACAGCAGAAGTGAAATTTCTGAGATCAGTTAATAGACAAGATCATATAAGAAATGAAGAGATAAGAAGTGATTTAGATATTTTGCAGCTAATGAAAGGATTAAAGAATACAAGAGAAAATGAATTCAACACATCAATAGAATGGAAGAAAGTAGAATACCGAAGACGGCGAAAGATTACAACCCTAGAGGGAGAAGAAGGAACGTTGATAGACCTAAGAAAATGTGGACTGTGGAATAGGAACAGACCGCTAAAGCCTAAAACCGTTAAGAAGATGATGATGACGAAAACTAAGTCAGAGAGTAAAGAGGACAATTGATCTCCTTGCCTAACGCGTGTGGTAATGGGATGTGAACTGGCCTCAGTTCTGTACAACAGATTCTAAAATATACAGCCAATGACACTGGGAGACGAAAACGATTCGTTTGGTAGCTGGTTTATCATAATCTGTTTAGCCGTTCACTGGCAGTGAACTTACAAATAAGAAGCTTTACTTGTGGCAAACATACCAGTGCTTCGCGTGAACTCGGTCGTGACAAAAATATGAACAGATTAATAATTGACATGTTTATATGCAAGCACGACGGATAATCCTACCGAATATTTCTGTACTGTCAACACAAAGTCAAAATTGTAACCCTCCGCGAAGTTATTAATATAAAGTTCAATATTGAAATAGCATGTCTACACATGTTGTGGAATTTAATTTCTCGAAGGAATGTGTTCGCACCCTAATCCCTGCGGCCTGTGTCCGAGCGTATTTAGACTATCCTCTTGTATCACAACATTATTTCCAATTATAACAGCCGATTTACTGACTATTTATATTGCGCATTAACGACTGGATATAGTTCAAATTGAATATAGATTACGATCTACTGCGTATATTTACCAGATCCTCAGAAGGCGTACAGTATCTGGTGGAGCTGCTACCGTCTCCATTGCAGCAGACCCGCTGTTATTCTCCACATTTATACTGGACACCATTGCAGTCTTTTCTGGCTTGTGACGTTCAATGTAGTTCTAAAAAATATTGCTCGATGGATCGCGTAACTGCAGGCATTATTTCTTACAAGATTGGTGACGATGTCAATATGGGTGTAGGCTTACAGCCTGTGCCCTGGTTCGCCCGGCAAACAACTTTCTTGTCTTGGAGTTAGCGGATTTTCTTTAATATTTTTATTTCTTGTATCAGTATCTCCTGTTTCTACACAAGGACAGTTGCGTTACAAGGGTCATCGCCATGTGCTGACTTCCCGCAGAAGCAAGTCTTGACTCGGGCACATCTGGATACCGTGTGCCCAAAACGTAAACACTGGTAACACTATATGGGCCGGGGGACAGTACGCATCACGCCCAGCCGATGTATTCCTGCTCGGATTTTCTCTTGTTTCTTGTCTAGTTAAAATTCAAGACGTGGGACGCGGAAGGAAGTCTGTGTCCCTTCCTGCGCACCGTCAGTCTCCAACATGCGATGATGTCTTGTGATGCTAACTCTGTAGCAATTTCGCCTGAGTACAGTTGAGTAAGGCACGATACACTACGACTCCCTCTGTGGTGTTTAGATACATATGTATGGTGACTCACCTCAACGTAAATATCGCAGATCTTCATCGTAAGCAACCTCTTCCCTTGCTAAATCGTTTGGGGTCTCCATCAGCAGACTAACAGCCGTTTTCCTGATGTCCATGACAGGCGATCCAGCACAAGCGTTTTTTTTTTTCAATTAAAAAGGGGCTCAATTTCGTGAAATCCACTTCTTTCCTTCTAACTTTCAAGTTTTTTGGCACCGCAGCTGTACTGACTGACGGCGCCATAAACCAACTTCCCAGTGCTCACAACGCGAACACCAAAGATCGATCGATATACAAACAGCGAAAGATAACGCATGGACCATGTAGATTGGACAGGCTTCACGGCTACTCTGACACCTACAAATAATCTCAGTGGAAATGTAGAAGAAGGTGTACACAGTCTTATTGCAGGTACAACTGCACCCGCGACGGATTATATCACGCTGACCGGTGGCCGTTCATTCAGAACACCGGTACTGTGGTGAAACACCGTTGTGAGAGATGCATTAAAAGAGAAGCGACCAGCCTTAAATGAGCGCCCACCGAAGAGAATAGCATCGCTTTTAAGAGACTCCTAGGCGCCGCTCGTAGAACAATACTCGCTGCTAAAAGGTCGCTACAGTATAAGGCATTACAGACACGTTGGTTGAAAATGCAAACAATATAGGATTTCTTTCTAGGCAACAAAGACGATCTGTGTCCCCTTGTGTCGAACGCGAGGAAGACATCAGGACCCGTCGATACTCATCGTGAACGGTGTTCGGCTGCACTATAAAACTGAAATCAAATTTTTAGATCTAATCTTCAACAGACACTTGACGTGGAATGCGCATGTGGACGAATTGGTTGCGTTGTGCAAATCCTCGCTAAATGCCATTACGTACATCTCCCACATGATCTGACGAGCCGACAGGGAAGTTATTGCGCCTGTACACCGCACAAGCGCTATCCAAAATGGATTGTGGATGCGCGGTGTACTCTTCGGTCAGGAGGTCGTGCTTAAAAAAAGCTACATCCTCAATTTTCTATTGTAGTGTATTTATTGTTCATAGCCTAAAGGTACCATACATATGATTTGCAATAAAGTTTTAATTATTCACATTCTTAAACACGATCGATTTCGGTCATAGACCATCGTCAGGTCATATACAGTGCAGTTGCGATCACAATATCGTAAAACAGCCACTATTTACAAAAACGAATTCGTAGACATCGATTAATGAACGTGATAGGTACGTCTGTGTCCAAAGTTTTTCGAGAACTGATTTTGTTACAGAGTGTTTACGTTTATATTAACATAAACATGTACATAACCATACATTATGTACATAAACGTAAACACTCTGTAACAAAATCAGTTCTCGAGAAACTTTGGACACAGACGAAACTATCACGTTCATTAATCGATGTCTACGAATTCGTTTTTGTAAATAGTGGCTGTTTTACGATATTGTGACCGCAACTGCATTGTATATGACCTGACGATGGTCTACGACCGAAGTCGATCGTGTTTAAGAATGTGAGTAATTAAAACTTTATTGCAAATCATATGTGTGGTACCTTTAGTCTATGAACAATAAATACACTACAATAGAAAATTGAGATTCTAGGTACCATTAGTAAACAATAGTGTGTGCATATTATAAATGCATCACATTATCATTAGCTACATCCTGTTCTCAATGCTGGCATGAGCTATGCTACAGGGGCATTTCGCACTAGCCCAGCACAAAAGCTATATTGTGAAGCAGGAATGACGTGATGTGTTCCGTACCGTGAGTGAATGGTGATCGCAGTCTTCGTGAACAAGTTTGCATCACCAGACTGTGCATTGGGCACACGAACTTGACGTCTTCGAACCTCCTACAAGGGCAAGAACGTCCAGTCTGCACTTGTGGCGGAGCACTTACAGTGAAACACATCGAAGACTGTAGTGCTCTTGCTGAACTAAGACGAGTTGTTAGTTAACAGACACGGAGTACAGAGCAAACGGTAATATGAAAGAAGACCTCGGAAATGACGGTTAGCGATAGACAGAACTCTAATCTTCCTAAAAGCAGCAAGATTATTGTGTCGCTCTAACAAGATTGTTTTGCGTCTATACGTGCACAAATTTCCATTGTCATTGGTAAGCTAGAATGTAGGTAAGAGCCAATCTTATAGTCGAGCAATACTCGTGGTCGATGTCGTTGGACTAAGGGCCTTCGCTTCCAACCTGTAAAAAAAAATAAACAAATAAATAAAGTAATAATAGTAGTAATAATAATACAAAACAACAAAAATAACCTTGAACCAACACACGCGCGCGCGCGCGCGCACGCACAACTATAATCTATATTCACTTCATATTGAACGAGCGAAGTGAGCTCTCAGTTTTAACTTGACCGTTTGGCATTTGTCTGTCTGTCTGTCTGTCTGTCTATTCTCCTGTTTGGGGTATGTCTTCAACTTCTGAACGCATCAACCGATTTACATAAAACTCGTGACTGTCCCTACTTTAACTCTACATGACCCTAGTAGCTTTGAGATTGATCCCTCAAAAAATAGGGCGACAAGAGGCAAAAATGTGAGGAGTCCAAATGCAGGCCAAAAAAAGTCCATGTGGGGTATCAAATTAAAAATAATTTTAACCACAATTTGAAAATTACTGTTCACTTTTGAAATTTTCAAAAGTTTTGCACCTCACGGCTAAAAAAGTTGATCAAAAGTTTAATAAAATCATAGATTCCATATGAGCTGTAAAATTACAGAGAATTTTAACAAAAATCTAAATTTATTGTAAAGTTATAGAAATTTCAATAAATTTGATCGCCAGGACTCCAAAATGAAGTCACTATTTGAAAAAATTATTAAAAAAACATCCAGCTTTCAGACTGAGTGTAGATTTAAGACAAATCGGAATTTTGAGAATTTGTAATGTTTTTTACAAGTTCTAAGGCTTTTACGGCCGGTGTAAGTTATCTTAGAAGTACGTAAGGGGCTGTTTGGCCGTGTTACGGGGTTTACAAACAAACCAAACGTTTCAGCAGCACTACTGGCTGCCATGTTCAATGGAATTAGAATCTACCTGAACGCGGGGTGACAAACGTCAGCCCCACAGTACAGTGGTGTCAGCCTTCACCAAAATAGAACCAGAACATAAGAATTATGCAGGGTCATTGACATACATAGGATCACGTACTAGAAAAATTATAAAAGGTTTTAATAAATACGGAGTAGATATAGCTATTAAAAAATGTGAAACGGTATTCGATAAGATAAGGAATAAAAATATAGAAAAAATCCCAGTATTACAGAAAAGCGGAATTTACAAATTAAAACGTAAAGACTGCAACAAAGTGTACCTAGGTGAGACAGGGCAGAAATTCGTATGTAGGTTGTCTGACCACAAACGTGGAGATGGTAATTGAACAACGAATTCGTTATATGCAAGACATTTCATAGAAGACAACCATAAGTTTGTTAATCCTTTGGAAGACTACGAAATTGTAAAAGTAGTAAATAACACAGTTGAAAGGAAGCTTAGGGAAGAGTTAGAAATATTTAAAAAAAGAGAAAAAGGGTTATGAAGTTCATTTCTCAGAAAACATACCAGAAAAAATTAAGATGTTAGTAAGAAGAATTGATTGATTAAAAGATACTTAGGGAAACTGAGAAATTTGATTTCCATTTCCACATTGGAGATCTTCAGAGAAACTGTCATCAGAAAAACTACAGCCAAGAGTGTTGCCAGCGTCAAAAACGGATAGGGAGCAGAAGACAAAGATCTGTGCAAACACAAACAATTGTCAGCACATTAAGTTGCGAATATTTTGCAATAGTCTTTCGACACATGCAACTGCCTACAGCAAGAAAGGCATACTGTCCGTCAGTCAGGTTAATAATCGAACCACTACGTGGCAACATCGCAACAGGCAATGAGAGATTTTTTCGCGGTCGGCTCAGATTTCCCATAGGTGTGACCCGCCTCATTAACCAACCACAACTGCAAGGGAGTCGCAGAGGGTTAATCTCTTGAGCGGTTTCCAATACTTTTCATTCGCAGAATAATCTCATATGCCAAACATGAAGTTATACCATGCTTTACGTTTTTAATGAGACTTTTTACAATAGCGGTCAAATATTGTGAAAGTCAAATTTTAGTGAAAGTTACAGAATGTATATTTTGTACATTATGAATATACATATTACGAATAGCACCATTGTCATAATATTGTCACGTAATACTGATGTGTTCAGTTTACTGAAACGAATACTAAATGACTGTGAAGGTAATTTACATAATAATCACTTAATCAAAAACGGAAGAAACTAGTCAACTAAGCGCCCAACCTCAGTTAAACGACTGAATTAAACCTACATTGTTCCTGTCGAAATAGCAACTATCGGCGGAGAACTAATTGACTGTTCATAGCCCGTGTTAAAACATATTTGAAATTAGAAAACACGAGTACAGAAAATAATGCTCTAACTGTTTCAAAGTTAGCAAATGGGAAAGCATTTACGGCAAATGCTTTACTCCAAAGCATTGAGATCTGTTGCACTGTTTGTTATCTAATGACACAAGAATAAGAACTGTAATATCAGTGGAGTAACTCTAATAAATTACGTCCTTTAGTCTACTATCTATTACAGCTCACAGATTTCCTGTCCAGCAACACAGTTCATTGAGCTGCTACACACCTATACAGTTCACTGACATGCTGTCCGCCTACAGTTCACTGAGTTAGTAACCAACTATACGGTTCACTGAGCTGCTGTCCACCTATACAGTTCAGTGAGTTGGTATGTAACAATACAGTCCACTGAACTACAATCCAACTATACAGTTCACCGAGTTGGTATCTAACAATATAATTAACTGAGCTACTATCCACCTAAAGCGGCTGTCAAACTAAAGAGTTTTTAATCCAAACCCGAACGTAGTGTAAACACACTTTAAAAATTTTATTATTTGTATAACTTAAATACCGTAAGCGAAAACAGGAAATCAAAGTAAAAAAAAATTGTTACGGTCCTTTCAGGATATTTGCAGGACTGCTGTAGTCCACTACAACGGCATAAGGTTTTGTTTTTGTATAAAATAATTGACTTTGATACTTACTATATTAATATATCAAACGTTTGCATGTATACATATAAAATAAACACATAATAAGTAAAATGTGTTAAACCAAGAAAAACAAAGTATGACAAAACTACAATGCTGACCTGTTCCTGGTGTTTCTCGTCTAATACTAGGAATCAAAAATACAAAACTTCAAAAATTAAAACAATAATTGATTTATCTAATAATAAATGTATTTTGATTCTGATCAAATGTATGTAATAAATATATTTGATTCTGATCACTACTTGTCTAAAATTAAACTCAAACTACTACCTAATAAAGTTCATCGAACATTACAAAAGCTATTAAAATATAATACAGACAGAGTTGCCATAACGGAAGAATCAATAAGAAAATATTAAGAAGAAATTAAAATAGTTAAGCATGGTAACTGGCAAGAGTTATCTACAGAAATCAATAATGCAGCAAAGGTAACATTTGGTGTAGTTAAAAATAAAAGGCAAGTATGGTGGAATGAATTGTGTGAAGAAGCATTAGCAGAGAGAGCAAAAAAATGGAAAAAGTGGAAATGATCAGGGAAACCTGAACACTACGAGCAATTTAAGGAACAAAGAAAGGAAACAGCAAGGATAATAAGAGGAACTAAAAGATCTTTTGAAAAATTAAAACTTGTTGAAATGCAGGAAAATTAAAAAAAAAATTGTCGAGATTTCTATCAAACTTTTAAAAATAAACTAAAGGGTTACCAAACACCAAGTGTTTGTTTTAAAAATGAAAGTAGTAGAATTGGCCTAAGTAATTGCGGAAATACTTGCAAAACATTTTGATCAACTTTTAAATTGCTCGGAACCTTTTCAGAGGTTAGAATTGTCAGAAATTTACACACGTATAGTGTGTACTGTGCGAAATGTCACAGGTGAAGTCCGTCACACAATTACAATTTCACTATAAATAAACTTTATATGACTTTGGATTTTCAAACTTATATTACCCACAATTTGACTATGTTTCCTTCGGCCAAACTTTAGAGCATAAATTCGAGAAAATACTGATTACACAGAAATGTTCATTTTACGATTACTGAGATCAGTTTATCAAGACATTGCTACGGGCTTACATTACAAAAAGTTTTAACTAAAATATTATTATCATTTATTTCCATCACAAAAGAATATTATCTAGTGTTTGTGGAAGTATTTGCTTGGAAGACAAATACATAAGGCTTATGGTCAAAATTCACTGTAATCAGACTTCTTCTGTAAGGCTGGCAGGTGAGAACACTGCGGCGTATGGTAGAGTTATATTATATTCCCTTAATTGCTTCAGAATATATCTTAGGGAAGCACTGGAAGATGAGAAAATGGGAATTCTTTTGAATAGGTAATGTATAAACAATGTCCGATATGCATATGATACTATTGTTATTGAACGGAGTCGGGAAAGTTTCCAGAGCCTTACCAATAAAATATAAAGACAATATAAAATTATGGACTAGATACGTTGACAATGTATTAGTAATTTGGGAAGGAAGCATGGAAGAAGTGCATGAGTTTATAAATGAGGTAAATAATAAGGATAAAAACTTACAGTTTAAAGAAGAGATAGGAGGTAAGAAAATAAATTATTTAGATTTAAACATAGAAATTAAAGATAATGAGAAACTACAGTTTGGGATATTTAGGAAAGAATCGTATTCTGATATAATTATACCAAGAGAGTCTTACCACCCTTATAGATATAAAATGGCGGTAATCAATTGATTTTGTTATAGAGCTCAGAAGTGTTTAAAAGAGACCGAATCAAAAGATAGGGAGTTAAAAACTATAAAGGGAATTGTAAGGAATAATAACTATAACACCAACATAGTGGATAAAGTTATGGAAAGTGGTAACATACAAAAAGCTAAAATAGAACCAGAACAAAAGAATTATGCAGTGCCATTGACATACATAGGATCACATACAAGAAAATTATAAAATGTTTTAATAAATACGGAGTAGATATAGCTATTAAAAAATGTCAAACGGTATTCGATAAGATAAGGCATAAATATATAGAAAAAATCCCAGTATTACCGAAAAGTGGAATTTACAAATTAAAATGTAAAGATTGCAACAAAGTGTACCTAGGTGAGACAGGACGGAAATTCGTATGCAGGTTGTCTGACCACAAACGTGGAGAAGGTAATAGAACAACGAATTCGTTATATGCAAGACATTTCATAGAAGACAACCATAAGTTTGTTAATCCTTTGGAAGACTACGAAATTGTAAAACAAGTAAATAACACAGTTGAAAGGAAGCTTAGGGAGGAGTTAGAAATATTGAAAGAAAGAGAAAAAGGGTTAGACAATTTAATTAATACTAAAACTAAATTTGATAATGAAGAAATATTTTATAATATAATTAAAAAGTAAAATATAGAGGACAGATAGATAAGATTAAGAATTAAGTTGCATAGGACTAATTGGATGTTTTTAAAATAAGGGAGAGTGACCGCGCCCACAAGTGTGAATGAGAAAGGCGGTTAGGTTATAAGGAATGCACACACAAACACACACACACACACACATACACACACACATAACACTTAAACACAAGGAATGTGCTAGAAAAATATGTAACTGTCCAGCCCGTATGTTACAATAATTTCTGCTATTGTCTTATATAATTTATTTACTAATATTCACTCAGTGTGTGTCAGTAATCAGGCCTATTTCTGTATTTTTCGTATACAGGCAGTGATGATGACGGTAAATATTGTCGAACAGACCCGTAACTGTTTTACAGTTTCGTTTATTTAAAGACAAAAACCTCACAAAATGTTACGTCAACAAAAGTGATTAAAACAATAAAATGCTATTTAGTCGAGTGACAAGTGGCCCTCCGTGCATAACAGACAGGAAGGCGTTACAAGGTCAAATGGTAGACACGTTGAACAAATACCTCCAAGCCAAATAATGTATTGTTAACCGTTAGAAAGAAGAAGTGTTGCCGGCGCTGCCAGGAACCTTTATAAACAGAACGGGCGACATGCCTAATATCGGATAGTGAAGAAGAATAAGAATAAGAAGAAATTAATATGTTAGTGTGATGACCGTAGTGACCTGTAGAGGGCACTCCTGTCGATTATGTCATAGCAACTAGGCTTGGCATTACTAGGCGAAGCGACGGCTGTGCTATCTTGTACCCAGTGCCGTGTACGTATAACTTGCCAATTATTTTAATATACAACTTGTTGTCAGTAAAGCTGTTATTGTTTGTCGCGGAACGGCCCAAATTTCACATTACCAACACGTACACAACAATTGGCACACGGCACGTGGTTTGGGTCGATCACCTTCTCTGACCTACTGCCAGCTGAATCGCCACCGCGCCACTGCCATTGTCACTGCCTCTCCTACCTAAACTTCTTCTTCCTCAACTTCACAATCAGCTGATTGACATTCACCGCCACTCGCCGTTTTTAAAGTTACAACAATTATTCGCAACGTTCACTTAAAAATATTATACGATCAACTGTTATGTCAATTACGGCATGAAAATTGTAGACAACTATTATTATGCAAATTATGTGGCAAATTGTATTAAAACGGTCTAATTTCAATTGTTGGGATTATTAACAGAAGATATTAAATCAAATTTACTAATATTTTTGGAAATGAAACGTTTTATTTTAATATTTTAATTTATTGTCTTTTTGCAAGATTTCTTGTTCCGGAACAAGGCGTTAGAGAATTTTTAAATATATTTAATCATAAGAGCCTACAGAGTTGATCATACGCCACAAATGACAAATTATAACTTGTACTGTCAAGAGACTTATAGTCCAGTTTGCATTTACCTATTCTTGAAGAAAATACGTTTTTTTCCAATAATAGGCTAATAGCTAATGTTTTCGGGACTTAACTTCAGATAGAAAATCGGAACTGCGTTTTCGTGTTAGCCAAGTCGTAGTTCACAAACATTTATATAAATTTTAATTTCATATAAAATAAAAAATTCTGCGAAAATGGATGAACGTCTGTCCTGCAGGTATACGAATCTCTGATAAGGGATCGCTTAGCACATTACTATACGCAGATGACCAAATAGGGAAGAGTGAAAATGAGTTAAAAAAGTTTGTTTATATCTTGAATACAATCTACCAGAAATACAACTTTAAGATCTCAAATACAAAAACAAAAGTGGTGACCTTCCTAGGGAAGAAATCTGTATGAACAAACATTGTAATTGATAAGAGTGTTTTGGAGCAGGTAGCACATTTTGATTATTTGGGATGCGATATCTCATATAGGGGGGATAACGATATCGAGAGAAAGTTAAATACATTTAGTTATACCTGTGGAACAATAAGACGACTATTGAAGGACAAAACGCAGAGGGAGACACAGCTAAAACTCTATAAGGTCGTGGGCTGTGCCGACTTTAATGTACGGATGTGAAACATGGGCTCTACTGCAAAAAGATATTTTAAAAATACAGGCCTCGGAAATTAAATTTTGAAGAGCAGTGAATAGATGTAGTATGAGAGATCGTCTACGAAACGATGACATAAATAAAGGACCTAAAGTTACACTCGGTTCTGGGAAGAATGAAGGAATACAGGTAGAATCGGAAGTCGCGTGTGGAACGCATGCTAGACTGGCGTATTCCTAAACAAGCGTTTGAATGTAGGCCAGTGGGGACGAGAGATCCTGGAAGACCCTGGAAAAAATGGTCAGAGACTTTGTAAAATCGGAACGGGCTATAGCCCAACCAATGGTCAGAGACTTTGTAAAGTCGGAACGGGTTATAGCCCAAGCCATGTAGTGCAGAGACTTTGTAAAGTCGGAATGGGTTATAGCCCAATCCATGTAGTGCAGAGACTTTGTAAAGTCGGAACGGGCTATAGCCCAAGTCATGGTCAGAGACTTTGTAAAGTCGGAACGGGCTATAGCCCAAGCCATGTAGTGCAGAGACTTTGTAAAATCGGAACGGGCTATAGCACAAGCCATGTAGTGCAGAGACTTTGTAAAGTCAGAACGGGCTATAGCCCAAGCCATGGTCAGAGACTTTGTAAAGTCGGAACGGGTTATACCCCAAGCCATGTAGTGCAGAGACTTTGTAAAGTCGGAACGGGCTATAGCCCAAGCCATGTAGTGCAGAGACGTTGTAAAGTCGGAACGGTCAGAGACTTTGTAAAATCGGAACGGGCTATAGCCCAAGCAATGGTCAGAGACTTTGTAAAGTCGGAACGGGTTATAGCCCAAGCCATGTAGTGCAGAGACTTTGTAAAGTCGGAACGGGCTATAGCCCAAGACATGTAGTGCAGAGACTTTGTAAAGTCGGAACGGGCTATAGCCCAAGCCATGGTCAGAGACTTTGTAAAGTCGGAACGGGTTATAGCCCAATCCATGTAGTGCAGAGACTTTGTAAAGTCGGAACGGGCTATAGCCCAAGTCATGGTCAGAGACTTTGTAAAGTCGGAACGGGCTATAGCCCAAGCCATGTAGTGCAGAGACTTTGTAAAGTCGGAACGGGCTATAGCCCAAGACATGTAGTGCAGAGACTTTGTAAAGTCGGAACGGGCTATAGCCCAAGCCATGGTCAGAGACTTTGTAAAGTCGGAACGGGTTATAGCCCAATCCATGTAGTGCAGAGACTTTGTAAAGTCGGAACGGGCTATAGCCCAAGTCATGGTCAGAGACTTTGTAAAGTCGGAACGGGCTATAGCCCAAGCCATGTAGTGCAGAGACTTTGTAAAATCGGAACGGGCTATAGCACAAGCCATGTAGTGCAGAGACTTTGTAAAGTCACAAAGGGCTATAGCACAAGCCATGGTCGGAGACTTTGTAAAGTCGGAACGGGTTATACCCCAAGCCATGTAGTTCAGAGACGTTGTAAAGTCGGAACGGGCTATAGCCCAAGCCATGTAGTCCAGAGACTTTGTACAGTCGGAACGGGCTATAGCCCAATAAGTGCAGAAGAAGAAGAAGAAGAAGAATTAAAAAATTTTGTCAGAAC
The DNA here is from genome assembly GCA_034769895.1 of Magicicada septendecula. NCBI lineage: Eukaryota > Metazoa > Arthropoda > Insecta > Hemiptera > Cicadidae > Magicicada > Magicicada septendecula. The sequence continues at coordinate 123,204,302 of CM068373.1, forward strand.
ACGCAGGGCAATCACTATGCTTGCTATTATTTGCCAGACTTTTAAGTTGAGGTCTTTATAGGAAAGCGAAAAATTGACACTCGTTTGTTCTAACTGCGACAAAGTGATAGAAGTCGACACAATTATTTTCAGTTAACACTCATAAAGCAGCTGGATTTCAGTATAACTTAAAATGGAATTGATCTATCATTTAGAGCATACCGGATGAGCATGCTACAGGTTTCAACAGGTTAGAATTGTATATTATGAGCCCGTTGAAAAAGGAGAAAATTATCATCATCATCATCATCATCCAAGGACTAGGCCTTAGAACTGTTCCGGAACCCATCTCCTCCTCGGTTTACCGACATCTCTCTTCCGAGTAAGGTGGTAACCCAAGGCAGCCACAGGCAGACGGGTATCAGACATGCGGTTCAAGTGTTCACAATATCTCCTTCTGTGGTTTTCAATCTTCTGGTGTAATGATAGAATGTTTAAATCGCGTCTAATATCCTCGTTCCTTCTCCGATCCAAGAGAGAAAAACCTTGCGTCCCTCTTAGAAATTCATTTCGGCTGCCTGAATCATCTGCACGTCCTTTTTACGAAGAGTCCATGTCTCACTAGCATACAGTAATGTGGCTAAGCGCCACAGTTATATAAATTTCATTCGGGTATCCTTCCGTGTTTTTTTTTTCAGGTAGGCCTACCTATGAATCGTTCCACAGAAAAAAAAAAAACAGGAGAAAAAGGAGAAAAGAAATATTAAAACTCTCTAGATAGAGTTTCTTAACATTTAGAGATTTATGCCCCCTCTCTTTAAAGGGTTATATGAACCCAGGCTCCACCATTATATCTTAAAATTTACATGTGTGTGTGTGTGTGTGTGTGTGTGTGTGCGTGCGTGCGCGCCCTTGTGTGGGTGTGAGCGTGAACGAGTATCTGGTATTGAAGAAATATAATACATTGATTTTAACTATTGTTTTATAGTTCCTGTGTCCTTATTAGAGCGTTTCCAATTATATAGTTTGAAAAGTTTATTTTTTGAAGAAATTTTATTACTTTGTTAATTTCTTTAAATAAAGGTATTGGAACTTAAATCTGTTGTCTCCCAATCTATAGAAATGAATTATTAAGTTGTCTGTGAATAACAAATTATTAATTGATTTTGTTGTTTATCTCAGGCCAATTATTTAAGGGGCCGAAATAAGATTTCTCAGGCGAAATGAGATTGGGGAAGAAATGCAGATATACGACAGGAACTGAATGTTGTGAGTATACTCGATACGATTGCCCAGTATCGGAACGATTAACCTGTTGGAACATGTTAACCGAATGGATAGTAGTCGCATTCCCAGTTTCGACTATTGAATTATAAAGACGAATAGACAGAGAAGTGTGGGATGTCCGTAACAGCGCTGGAGTGACCAGCTCTAGTCTATCAGCTTGCGACCGGAACAAATTATTTTTGGGTTAATCCTTGTGGAAGATGATGATGATCTTATTTTTCACAAGCTTACTATGCCCCTCTTTCAAAAGCTTCCAGGCCCTCCTGGGCAGTGGGGCTCTCAGATTGAGAAAGTTAACCTTCTAGATTAGACAGAATATTAAGAAGAAAGTACTACAAAGTTCAAAAATACTGATTAATTAAAAATTATATGGGTAACAGCTTGACTCAGACTGAAAGGTAGTGTCAAGCTCTGGGTGAGAAACTGATTAAAACAGAAGAAAAAATAAAAGTATTGGTATTGGTACGACTAACAATTTGTACCAAGACTAAGACAATTTGTAACAAGTAAGGTCGAAGTCCTGAATCTAGAATATAGATACAAGAAGGGAAAAAATGGAAAGTACCATGAAGTTTGCCTAATTCGTCATCATATTGAGTTTTAAACTAGATGGATTAGTTGTGGATGTAAATTAAAATGTGTAAAATTTGTGTGGACGAAATTGTTACTTGGAACGGAAACGCCCCGCGGGGTTAGAATGGCTTTCTCTTCGTGAATAACATTCTGACACTCTGACTCATTCAAGTACACATATACCACATACACGGAACGTGCGTAATTTATGGTGGCGCGACGAAAGATGAAATTTATAGCTTTCGCATTGCAAGGACGCATTTCAAAATAGTAGGTGTAGAGTAGAACTTTCATAATGCGAGGTAAATGTGACTGGGGTAGTTTGACAAAACAGAAAATACTCGGGAATCTATCAAATACATCGTGCAGAATGTGATGCTATTTATATAGGACAACGTGGCCGAGCTCTGAAACATCGCATTTCTGGACATAAGCAAGCGATTTTAAATCATCATCATCATCGTCGAGGATACTGGGCAATCCTGTCGATAGTATTCAGTTCCTGCCGTAAATCTGTGTTTCTTCTTTGATCCGTCTAGCTAGTCCTTATTTGAGGCAATTTAGTAGTGAATATGTTCCCTGAATATGTTACTAGCATATCGCAGGGTAAGACGTATGGTGGGGCTGCCACCTTCAGACTTAACGTCCAGCCTGATTTTCTGTCTGGGTGTTCTTCCATAAACTGGCTGTCTTACCAGACTAAAGAGACCAGTTTTCCTTGCTGAGATATCCATAAGGATCTTTAATGTGATGGTTTCTCCTTGCCTCCCTCATCCTACGTCGTTGAATATGGAAGGTCATCCTTCTTTAGGGGGAATTTTTCACCTCAAAGGCAAGAGGGTGCCTTAACTTCTACTTACCAATGACAAGTAGAGGAGGGACAGCTTATACCAGCTGTCACTCGGTCTCCAGAGCCGCGTTAGCCACCTGTATGTGTTGCCCATCCCCCACTACTTGGAGGTGCGGCTGGATACTTCCTTTCATCAAGGAATGAGACCATAAGGTATTACTCATCCTCTGCAATATTGTAAAGTTTCGCAGATCATCGTTTAAAATACAACCGCTTTTTAGAAACAGAAAAGACAATATTACTGCATAATATAGAAAAATGAGTTTACGGGAAATTTTAGAAATTAGGAAAGCCATTAAATATAACATAATCTAACGTATGAAAGTCAGAATTCTTCGTTTCTCTTTTAATAAAAGCAGCCGCGTTTAGTTTAGTTAATTTTAGAATTTGTATAATTTGATTTTACAGTCACTCGACATTTCCTGTACTAGCTCCTCCACCAGCGTACAGTATATACACGTGTTTACCATCTAACACGTTCTTCTATAATAGCGTAGTCGGCAGCAACAATTATGAGAGTTTAAGAACAAATGTGAAACTACCAAGCGTTTGTGTTTATTTAAGTCATTTTACACTAGCTATAGCTATCACCACATTACTGTGAAACATTCACCACATCCAAGTGAAACATGGATTCTCGGTAGAAAATACTGAACCTGCTGAAACGAAATTTTAAGAAGAGTACAGGGATATTCCCTCTTACACTGGAAAAGGACGAAGACACTAGAAGTGAAGCTTGGCAGAAAAAAATGAGAGATAATAACAAGAGACGGTACGAACACTTGGACCGCGTGCCAAATAATAGACTACTTAGGCTATGGCATGAGACTGAAAGAGAGATGTTGGTAGACCGAATTGGGGGGTGGTCAACTAGAGCCTAATTCTCGCACTGGTGATGCTGATGATGAAGTTGCTTTTCATTTTTGAACGAGCGAAAGAAGTTCTCCGTTTTAACTCGAAAGTTTGCTTCTCAACCTGTTGGGGTTCGTCGTACGATATCCTTTGAACGCGTCAACCGCTTTGTGTGAAAATTGGTATGTGTGTCCAAGTACTTTTACGCTACAGAAACCTATTAAATTTTTAGATTGATCCCAAAAAAATAGGGGGGTGAGAGGCAAAATTGTGAGTGTCCAAGTTTTGAAAACTCCATGTAGGGTAAGAAATGAAAGGAAATTTTATCGGAAATATGAATTTTATGTCTTATTTTTAAAATTATAAAATTCTGGGAAACCAGGAGCCAAAAAGTAGGTGAAAGTTTTAATCAAATCGCAAAAATTCATGTAGCATATAGGCTAAAATTAAAATGATTTTAAACTAAAATCTGAAAGTAGTGTTAATTTTGGGTCGCCAGGGTCCAAAACGTGGCGCAAAAAATTGATCAAATTGGAAGTTCCATGTGGGATATATTAAGGGTGCAGTTTGTGAACTTGTTCTTAGATACAATCATTCGCTTCGTTTTATTAAAATTGATGTCTAGACCATATCGACAGCTGCTTTCTGTCACTCTATTCATTAGTTGTTCCAACCTCTCTAAGCTACCTGCGAATATGACGGTATCATCCGCATAACGCAGATGCGGATTTATTCTTTCACCATTCAGATAATTAATTCTCTATTTAGAGGTTGATTTTAACTTTTATAATTACGAAATGCCAAAACGTAAATGCTGGTTTATTGATGCGATATAAAAAAATATTTCTATTGTGAAAATAAAGGTAAACTTGATTGGGAAACTGAAAATCGAGGAAGGTCTTTAGGCATGAAAAAAAGTATTGACTACCAGGCCAGAGCCCAAAAAGTGGAGTAAACTCTTTGATAAAATTGCAAATTCCATGTGGGACATCAAATTAAAGAGAAATTATATCAAAATCTGATCGTAGTGTACTGTTTTGGAAATTTCAAAATTTTGGACCGTAAGGTCCAAAAATGGGATCAAAAAATTTGAAAAAGCGTAAAAATCCAGCCGGAATACAGACTACTACAGGGAATTTGAACACATATCCGATTGTTGGGAATTTTTAACGTTTCTTGTGCGAAAACTCTACAGTAACATACTTAACTAAACGAAAAACAGTAAATGGACTTCGTTCAAAATTGTGAGCGAGTTCTGCAGCTCAGAGAGCTTACTAGTTTACTTAGGGTAAATTCGAATTGTCGGACGTGAGTGAGTGCGTGTGTGTGTGTGTGTGTGTGTGTGTGTGTGTGTGTGTGTGTGTGCCACGCAACTCTGAACTCAGTGTTCAATGGCTTGCCAAACAAGTAAGACATTTTCGTTCCTCAGTTATTTAACCCGGTCTCGTTAAGGAAATTGTTTCCTCGCAATAATCATAACACAATTTTGCTGCAGCCGCTGCTCATCAACATAACGAACCGTCTTTCATACGGTGATACCGTTTTCGCCTTCTCAGTAAATAACTGTACGTAATTGGCCCCCGTCCCCTCTCCATACACATATACACATGTGAGCTTGTTGACGGATCTTTAACTGACGTGTGTTGTCCTCAATACGTTCTCTCAAACTGGACCCAACGTGGAGTTAGTAATTACAGGAAATATCTTGTGTACAGTTAATGTTTATGATGATGACATAGAGCATCCTGACCTCTTCTCCTAAATCAAGCAGACCACACCTAATAACAGCAAAGCAAACGTCCCTACCAACAAATCATCATCATCATCATCATCATCATCATAATCTCCACTCCAAGTAATAGCTCCTAATGTGCTTGCACCAGGTCGTCTCTCCTTCCAATCGGTTGGTACGCTGAGGATGGTTTACTTTTAGTGACACGCGGTTTAACCCATCTCCATGAGATGTTTTGTTCACACCATACCTTTCTTATAATCTTATATTAAGACTGGATCCGTAACTCCTGACCGACTTCCTATTTTCTTCTTGTGTGAAAACGACATCAACACTAGAGCGGTCAAGAATGGAAAAGAGTGAACCGATAGAAACTCTGGTGCGAAACTATTGCAACTGAGGAATCGACTCAGAAGCAAGAAGTCTCGTATACCCACGTGTAATCAGTGTAATCAAGACGATAAAACCCACGTGTAATCAGTAGGCCTCATAGGCCCGAGTCACACGAGCTGAATCCTCGCGGAGGACGTCAATGTTTTTGAACGCGGTAGTTTTTTTATTTATGAATGTCGATACAGTATTTATGTATTGAAACACAATAAATCAGGCAAAATAATCAGAGCTCTGGAGGTGGATTATTGGAGACGATGATGTAGACGAAACATATTGGACAGAATGAAGAACGTAGATATAAGAGCGGGAATGAGGATTGGCGTAAACATAATAGTTATGGCTGAGGTAAAAATGTTAGATTACTTCGGACCCTAAAGAGAATGCCAAGGGAGAGATGATCAAAGAAGATACGGGAACGGACACTATCCAATCGAAGGAAGAAAGGAAGGCCTAAACATTCCTGGAGAAAGATGTTGAAGGTGCCACAAATGCAAGAAGCACCACACGCCAGAGAACTGTTCGGATCAGCGTCAGTGGAAGCTAGCAGCCGACACCGTAACAGAATCGCTAAACGATGATGATCAAGACATAATAAACATTGAAAACATAGATATGGAAATCTTCCTCTTGTTAATAGAAAAAAGGTGTTATTTGTGGGACATTTTCAGTAATGGTTATAAGCATAGGAAAAGGAAATGACGGACTGGATCAAAATTTGAAAGAAAGAAACAAGAATTCTGTGGGTAAGTAGCTTAAATTTTATAAACTAACTTTACATTATAAAATGGTATACTAATGAATTTTTTAATCAACGTAACATACCAGCAGTTATTTAAATATTTTGAACATGTTAACTTAAAAATATATATTTGTTAATTTTAGAAATTATTATGCTCTTAAATTGTTATGAAATTGACCTAGGGTAACCATTAAAGGCAAACGAATATTCAAAAAATTGTCTTTGAACTGATAACACCTGAATGAAATAACAAAATTCACTAGACTTATTTTTCTAATCATTTTTGCTCTGCGAGATGTAATATAATTTATGAAATTGTCAGTATACCTTTCATTAATTCATCAGTTTTCTATATACAATCAGGTTCCAGCACAGTGCTGTTTCCATGAACAGATTGTCAGCCTATTGCACAAACCCCAACCTGGAGGACCAGGTGTATTGATTTTGGTCCTTACAACCCCTAGACCGGCTGTCTTCTCTACGGGTGGCGAGCGCAGTCTGACCATAGGTTGATGAAAGCGATAAACAGGGTGATAAGGTTAGGTAAGGGCATAGGACAAGAGATAGGTCGTTGTGGGACATCTTTGTCTGGCTCCTGAGCTGTGGGCTGTCCGACCCTACGAACAGATACGCTACCGCTGGCATTGCCCTTAACTTTCATTGGAGCACAACAGACTCCCTTGCCCGCACGGTCAGTGCTTTAGTAAGGCGATGTCTCCGGATGAAAAATGCATTAATTAATGCATTAATTTTTTTTAAATATGTCTATCCCGAAGTTTATTGTATAGTATTTATTGCAATCGGAGGGTCGCAGCAGATTGCACAAGGAGAGACAGAACCGAGATTACAGAAATAAGGGAACAATTACAAGTTG